>PVIA01013131.1:0-33847 GCA_004024845.1 Tonatia bakeri | reverse complement strand
ACCTTTTTTCTACATGTAGTCATTAAGGGCAGATAACCGTGTATAACCCCACCTGGTGTGGAAAATTTAGGCATAATAAATAGGAAGGAAATTGAGGATCTTTCAATCAGTCTAGGATGACTCATTTGGTTTTTAGGAAAAATCTCTCTCCATCTGAGAGATATTATCAGCGTGTTTTCAAGCAGTCTTTTTTTAAATCTCTTAGGCTGGAAAGGGAAGTATGCATCAAATCATGTCACATGAGTAACCTGGGTTGGATTTTTATTTTTCCACTGTGAGGTTTTCAAATGATAAAACCAACCCCTAAGTGTTTACAAGGTGAAACTATGCAAAGTTCTGTAAAGAACTCATAACCCTCTTCCCAGCACCACTGTGACCCCCTGCACTGCACCTCTCACCCCTTGTCCCAAAGAGCACAGTGTCAAAGCTGGTATGTGCCCTTCAGACCTTTATCCTCTTTCAACTAGATGTGCCTGAGCATATCGACACATATAGAAGGCTGAGTCATCTGATTCTCCCTGAATAGACGTATACTCTTAACATGCAACCTGCTTTGCTCACCAAACAATAGATCATAAACAACCTTACAGACTGTAATTCTTTATCTTTTCTTTTAATTCCTTTCTGCATGTGTCACATACAGAGAAACAACTTCACATAAATACTATCACAGCATATGTGCAGTGGCCTACAACCTTTCTTCTCTTTTGTTTTCGTTTTCTTTTTTTTTTAATCCTTGCCTTTTCCTTTTTTTCTCTTCTCTCCCATCCACCACCATTCATAAAGGCTTTCCCTCCTCTCCCATGGCTCTAAGAGAAATATTTAGTGGGTAGAAAGTGGACTCTCTTGTCCAGTTTTCCTATTTCATTTCACTCTTGGAACTGAAATTTGTGTTGGAAGGTTGGTGCTCCTGTCCCAGGGACAAAGTCACGCAGTTCTCTGATGCTGTGAGCTGTGAAGACCTTGGTCCCTGCTCATATCAAGGGGGACTGACTTGTACACAGAGAACTCCAGTGCTAGGTCACGTTCAGTATTCTAGTCCAGCATTAGCTTTTGGACACACTTTGGGGCTCCAAAGGAAGCCGCCTGATCAAATGCAACCCGTAAGGCATCGTCAAAAGGAACGGACTCCAGGGACAGGGCCTGTGGTCTCCAATGAAAGGGAAGACCACTGGCACGAAATAATACAAAGCCTGTTTAAAAGACAAGTCAGTGAGGTTCCCAGACCACAGCCCTCTTTTACCACTTTGTCATGAGAAATGACAAAGTAATGCCAACTGCAGTTCAAAAATAAAGACCCAATTTACTTATTACTTAGTGCAATCATTTCCTTGCTATTAATACACCTCAAAAGTAATGTGAATCACACAGAAGATATTTCCTAGGTCTCTGCTGCCACCCACAGTATGAGGTAGAAAATGAGGGATAAAGTCCTCAGCAGCCTACATGAAAATTATGCTCTAAACTGACCTATATAAGTATTGTTATTCTATATTTGTATGGTTTTTAATGCATTCATATTTACCCTTAATCATATACACATACATACACACACAGAGAATCACTTAGTAGGTGATGAATAAACAGCAACACTTGAATTTGATTAAACTAATTTCAGGTTTGGCGCTTTTCCTACAGCAAGTAAATCAGTATTGTCAAAATTGGACATATCATTTCATTAAGCCACAGCATTAATAGTCGCATGGCCTTCAGAGACATCTTTGTGCCTGACTGAACCAGTTTAGATTGCCAGGGTAAAGCAACAGTACTTCAGAGGATGGAGATGTTGCAAATGAGACCAAATTACAGAGCCTTCTGTCTAGAATGAAAATGTTGTTGCAATATTCTTCTAACTGTGCATGAAGACTCTTCGGTTTAAGATCAGACTGAGGTTGAACACTCCCAATAATTCATGAAGGGGTATTACTACCAACATTTTACAGGTAGGAAATAGAAGCTCCAAGAAATTAATCATTCACCTTGCCACAGTCTTCCACCAACTAGCAACAAGGAGCATTCATTTAGAACATTACAACTAACATTTATTTTTTAAATAATTTTTAAAATGGTATCAAAAGGTAAGAGAATACCAAAAAAAAAAAAAGAATCCCACTTAAAGAATACACTTTTAGCCCTGGCTAGGTGGCTCAGTTGGTTGGAGTGTTGTCCCATACACCAAATGGTTGGGAGTTCAATTCCTACTCAGGACACATTGCCTTGGTTGAAAGTTCAATCCTTGGTTGGGTTGCATAGGGAGGCAACCAACTGATGTTTCTCTCTCACATCAGTGTTTCTCTCTCTCTCTCTCTCTCTCTCTCTCCTCTCTCTCTAGCTAGAGTCTTCCTAGCTCCCTAAAATCAATAAACATATGAAAAAGGAATATAGGTTTATACAGAAAAACTTTTTTCTTGTTGCAGGATTCTTCTTAACTCTCTGAAAGCAGGTTTAAGCAAACTAAGTCACAGCAATTCCAACAATGGTCAGTGAATTCCAGCCCAGTGACTGGTCAAGCTAAGCCCAGCTACTCTGTCAGCCCATTTCTGCCATTCCCAAGTCACTCCAGTGACAGAAAGACTTGTATACACTACACATTCAGTTATCACTACTTTGGGAGATAAACAAAGTCACTCTTACATCAATAAAAACAATTTTCTGGGACCTCAGCCTCCAAATTAACAGGAAGTCCAGTTTTCCCCTGGACCTATCACACCTAACAGGCTCAGGAATCCCTAGGGGTGTTACTAGTGTTCCAGACCCAGTCCTGACTGCCCTTGCCATTTCCAGGGGAGCAAAAGCAGATGATCAGTAAGACAGGACTGCCCCACGGCCATGGCTGCTGGCTGCTCCTGACCCTGGCTCCCATCAGCCTGCCACAGCCGCTGCCCACCACCCTGCAAGAAGGGATTGCTTTACAAGGCAAGTGGTTCTCTGCCAGTGACCACAGCCACCGCCATCACTCTGGCCTCAAGGATGAAGACAATCATGTCTCCTGATTATTTCACACCAGGTGTGTCACAGGTCCTACCCTTAGTGTCCTACCCTTAGTTACCAAATAGCACAAAGGAAAAAATACACATAGGGGGTACGTTACAATGACTGCACAGGTGCGGACCCATCCTGAGTCCCTTACTACACTTTCCTAAAGGCAGCTCACTCACCAACCTCAAAAATGCTCCCAGAGAAGTTCTTTCTCCCCCTTGTCTAAAGACCCAAGGTTAACTTCTTCTTGGGATGCCTAGCAGTGAGAATTTCCATTCTTTCAGGTCAAGTTCTACCTGCACCAAGGAATATGAGGAGTATGGCAGTGGCAGCTGATTGTAAGACCCACACGAGATAATCACACAATACTTATTCAATTCTCCTTGGCTTATAATGGGGTTACATCCAGATAAACAAGTTGGAAGTATCATAAGTTGAAAATTCATTTAATACGCCTAACCTACCAGCCATCATAGCTTAACCTACCCTACCTTAAACGTACTCCGAAAACAATATCCAAAAGACGTCCCCATTACAGTACACTGCAGAGCACGGGCTGTCTGAACTCACGATCTGTGGCTGATTCAGAGCTGTGCTCACTGCTGCAGCCAGGCATCACAAGAGTGTATGTACCACAGATCACTAGTCCAGAAAAAGATCAAAGTTAAGATTCGAAGTATAGTTTCAACTGAATGCATATGGCTTTCACACCATCATAAAGTCAAAAGATCGTAAGTCAAACCACTGTAAGTCATGGACTCTCTGTAGCCAGATATTGGCTCTTCCCCAAAGGCTGAGTTATTTGCTCTTAAATGGCATCCTGTGTAGGGCATTTGTATTCCAGACTAGAAGGGAATATGCCACACTCAAGCCAAGCACTTTCCAACCTGTCATCATGATGGTTAAAAAAAAAAAAGACTGTAAAGTCCGGACGGATCACAGCCACCAGGTAGTGACACTGCACATCTTTGGTAGGAGAAGTCACTCAGTACCTCCTATGTAGACAATACCCTGAGAGGCTCAACAGACAACCAGTCTGCCTGGGTCTAAATCCTGGGTCTGCCAGCACTTACCTCTGTGACTTTTGACAAATAAACTTCTCTGTAACTCAGTTAACTGAACTGCTGAATGGAGCACAGTAGTTCTGAATATTGAAATTAGTTAACATAAGTATATTATAACATTTATTCTAAAATGTTAATTGTTATTATTATTACCCAAAGTCACTGAATTAAGAAACTTTTTTTAAAAAAGCACCTCCAAAACTAAGCATGGGAAGTTAGTGGGGGAAAAAGCCACAGAATAAAATTGACTAAAATAATTTCCTGCCTTATAGTAATGTAACCCTTCTGCATTACCCAAGGTTTCGAGCAGGGTGTGTGGAAGACAGCTCTGCAGGAGGCCAGCGCCCGTGGAAGTTGTGAACATTGGCTCCAGCCCCAAGGAACTTAGCCTGTGTGCCGCATTCCAAGCACTGAGGTGCATTGCCATTTTTTCCTTTAAGTTAAAATTTTAAATTGGCCCATGTCACATTAACCTAAGTCAGAACCTCTACTTTAAAGTTCAGAATTCAATTAGCAGGGACAAGTAATTACTTTTACTGCACAAGAGGGCAATACTCTTCAAAGACAGGAAGTTCAGACTTCGCCTCTGGCAGTGGTCCCAAGATCTGTTGCTATGCACCTCGACCCCCACACACCTGGCCAGATGGCCGGCCTGAGCCCCGGACGGGCATCGCATCTCACTGGGAAACACAGAGCCACATCTGTTATCCTCAGCTTTGGGGGGAACCCCCTTGAATTCGGGCTGGCAAAACATGCAAAATGTCTTGCTAACAACTTCATTCAACCCTCAGGAAAAGTTACTCAAAAGTCACTCATTAAACATTCATATCACATCAATATCATTCTAAGAGTGTGAGTGTGTGTATAGATGGCTGAGTTTGACGGCTGAGCCCTGCAGCTGCTGAAGTGCATTGCAAGTGCATCAGACCTGGAGTTACAGATTCTGAGCGTGAGTCTTGACTCTGCCACTCACCAACAACGGCACCTGGAGCGACGCACTTTGTTTCTGTGAGCCTTGATGCCCCTCATGCTTTCTCCTGGATCTGTCTGATGATTAAAGAAGATCACATAGGAGGTCACGTACTTGAGAAGTCTTGAAAGGGTATAAAGCTTGCTATTATTCTGTAGAGTTAATTCCAAACAAATAGCTTAAAGAATAATTTTTTAGACTCCACCTACTCCCTAGACACACACACCATAGCAAGCTATTTGATAGCGAGCAGTGCCTTTCATCCTCACACGCTCAGCATCTAGCACAGTAATTGAGACACAGCAAGAGTCTGATATGAGTTTATTGAATAAGCAAAAAAGCAAACAATTGATCAGAGACCAGTCTGGTCACTAGGGTGGATACCAACAATTATGTGCTTAACCTCAGATCTTGATTGGGCATCAACCAAAACCTAGGCTTGAAAGTACAGATAGGGTGTGGCTGAGTGGAAATTTTTTTTAAAGTCACAGAAATGCACAATAGTGAGCAAAGTGCTCATATTTAAATCATGTTTTAATATAGCAGAGTACCTAAAGGTATGGGAGTAAAAAAAATGTCTTTTACATTTAATATGAATTTTAAACAATATAGGGACTCATTTGCCTCCCAAACCAAGGCCAACTCCATTAAAGGATATAAACCGGGAGGCACAGAGAGGTAAATTATTTGTCCAATGTCTCCCAACCAGATGTCTATGTGCCCTGACCGGGAATCGAACCAGCAGATACTAGGTCTACTAGACATCAAGTCTTGGGGCTTTCTGCCAGTGCTCTGGGCTGTAGGTGTTCACCAGGGTGACTGTGAGAGGGCTCTCAGATGCAGAGTGGTACACAGCAGCAGTAGTCCATTGTGACTATTCCCAGCTCAGCCTGGCTGGAAACACTGATTCCCTAATGCAGGAAGGCTCAAATCCCCTCGGCCTTAGGTTACTGAAAACAGAGACGTGTCTCCAGCAGAAGCAGGGTGGAATCAATCTGCCTTTCTAAACCCAGGTAACCTTCTGTGTGGGGCAGTGACATGGTCGTGAGGTTATGCTCTTCCTCACCCCACACTGACAGTCATTACTTTGGCTTCTGCCCCAACTCCCAGAAACTTGATCCTGACCACACCTACTTCCCCAAGAGATTGAACCAGCTGTCCTCAGACCACAGATAGCATTGGAAATGTCATGATTCTCCCCAGCCCCAAATCAGGTCCCTGGCAATCACAGGAACCCAGATAAGCCTTGATTTGCTGTGGTGAAGACTGGAATCCAGCTATCCTTCTTCCTAATACAGCTGACCCTTAAACAACATGGTTTTGAACTGTATAGATCCATTGATATGCAAATTTTGTCAATAAATACATACAGTACTGTAAATATATTTTCTCTCCCTCATGATTTCTCAATAACATTTCCTTTTCTCCAGCTTACTTTATGATAAGAACACAGGATGTAATACATGTAACATACAAAATACGTGTTAATCAACTCTTTACCAGCAAGGCTTCTGGCCAACATCAGGCTATTAGTACTTAAGTTCTGAGGGAGTCAAAAGTTACATGCGGATTATTGACTACACAGCATCAGTGCCTCTGACCCCCATGTTGTTCAAGGGTCAAGGGTAGTGACTGTCCCATAGTGCACTGCATTGGTTCTTAAGCATGGCTGCACATTGGAATCACCTGGAGAGCTCTAAAACTATATAATACCTGAGTCCTACTCCCAAATTCTAGGGTGCAGCCAGGGTATCAAAAGTTTCAAGATCTCCCTGAATTATTCTAATGAGCATCCAGGGCTGCAAACTGGTTTAGTGTTCCTAACAAAATCACCTTTAGCACTTCTTTAAATATAGAGTCTCGGGCCCCAGACAGAATGGTTCTGTAAGCTTAGGCTGGGCTGTGGGACTATCTGCATTTTTGACAAGCACAACTTCTGGATCAGGCATGGGATACATACAAACTACTCAAAAGGCTCAATTAAACCAAGGAGCAGGGATTAAATGATTATTTTTTTTCCATGAGGGCAGGGATGTTTACCTGTCTTTAAAGAGTTTTTATTTATTTTCATTTTAGAGAGAGGGGAAGGGAGGGAGAAAGAGAGGAAGAGAAACATCAATGTGTGGTTGTCTCTCGTGCGCCCCACACCAGGGACCTGGCCCACAACCCAGGTATGTGCCCTGACCAGGAATCAAAACAGTGACCGCTTGGTTGGTAGGATGGTGCTCCGTCCACTGAGCCACACCAGCCAGGGCAGAATTATTTTTAATACCGTCTTTATAGAAAATATAGGTTGGTCCACAAGCTACAGGATACCTAAATTCCTATAGAAAATTTCATTTGTGCAAGGCACCAAAGACTCTTCACCTGCTTCCTAAATTATATAGTTTGGTTTTCTTTGTTTAAAAACCCAATTTTTTAAGTAGCTCTAAATACGACTGTACCAAGTTAGTGCTTAAACATTCTGAAGCTCTCATCTAGCCTCATGCTTAGCTAATGGTGTAAGGCACCTAGCTAGATGCCCCCGTCTTGGCACCACTGCTTTCAGATTTCCAAGGAGAAAGGAGTTCCTCTGCAGCATTGTCATTCTCAGTTCACTCTGTGCACCTGCTGCAAAAGGCAGATAGGCCCCGGCTCCTCCTTTTGGAAGGCAATGCAGTAGTTAAGGGGGAAAAAAAATCCTCCTGTTGCATAATATGTTCAAGGGAGCTCTTTGAAGAGAAAAACTGCTGAACGTCCCCAGCTAACAACAGGCATCATTTGGTGTAAAGCAATTGGCTAAATCTGTCTCTGTATTTCTCAGTAATATGATAAATGTAAGGAGAAGCATATTTGTCTTGGTATTCCACAATGTGATAAATGACAGGAAACGTAATTGTGTAACGCCAATAGCACCAGAAAATTGCAAATCTCCAAATGAAATGTTCCTTTCAATCACATAATCAAGTGACTGACAGGGCATTCGAGATATTACCTAAATTACAGCTAATTTTCTGTAGCAGTTTTCTGCACCTTGCTCTGCTGCACTGGCAAAAAGGTAGGCAGAAATGGAAAGTCATTAATTGCATAAAAAAGAGCTTCAATAGCCCGGCTTCCATTCTTGACACTTCCCCACCCCACAGCACTAATTCAACATACCGCATGTCTGTGGTCCTGGATGTTGTGTGGCCCTCACCAGGCAGATACTACAAGGGACTCTTGATCACCATGGAGACTGAGGCTGAGTTTGGGATGCTTGTTACCTTGAGAAAAAATAAGAAGAGACACTGGCATAGCTGGAAATTCTGGGCTTCTGATTGAAACTGTAGGAAAAGGACCCTATTCCTTGTTAATTTTAAAAAAAACAGAGATCTTCCACTGTGAGGTAGAGGAGTTTTGGGGCTGTACTTAAACCTATGGGGGAAATATTATTATCTTAGAAGATACATCACAAAATCCCTTAAAGCTTTTATTGAAAAAAGCAACAGCTAACTTAAAGTAGCTGAGACATAAAGTGGGCGTTTATTATAACGATAGAAAAAATGTTTCCAAACCCCCAAAGGCAAAAATGCAGCAGGGTTTCTGGAACCCAGAGAGCAACTATGCATCATTTTACTCGGATTCTTTTTACACATCTGTTTCCTCTTTACTTCTTAGAAGACCAACATTTTCTGCTACTTGCTTGTTAGTATGGATGGGAGAAGACAGCTGCCCTCTTGTCTTACTTTCCCAAGTTATACTCTCAGACAACAGAGATGGACTTTGTCATGGCCATCTCCAAAATCCCAGGGCAGGGACCATGAGTGATCCAGCTTGGGTCAAATGTTCACTGCTGATTCAATCCCTTATTTTCAAGTAGACATTGGGTCACCTCATACAAACATGGCAACCAGTGGCCCATTCCTGAAGATGGAGAGTTGGAGCTGGAAGTCAAGTGGGTCATTTTAAGCTGGGAAAATACCTGCATACAGGAACTAGTACACAATTATTATGTCATCTGCATCTCAACCACCTCTGAGGCTGGATACTCAGTTGTTATTTGACAGATAAGAAGAACCAGGCTCAAAGAGGGCGCACAGCTAATAAATATTTGAGTCCTAGCTTGAATCTAGGCCTTCTGCCTCCAAATGTTACATGGAGAGAAAATGCATAAAACCGACTTTCCTCTTTTGCCTTTAAAGTTTGTGTTACTTATTGTACTTTTTCTGCCAAAGCATATCCAAATTTATTCCTTCAGCCAATTCTTAATGAACACATGCTGTATGCAAGGCATTATGCTAAGCTTTATGGGGAATATGTGACCTGTCTTCAAGATGCTTAAATCTATTAAGACATTTAACAAATTCACTGCCAAGACTCCTAGTGCCACCACATAACACAACTCCTGGGGGCTTCATTCACATTTGAGTCTTGGGAATGGCATCTGCTAAAGCAGTGCAGTGCGTGGTGTAAGGCCCGCCCACCATTGCCACAGCTAAACTCATTTGTTTCTTTTACATGCTCCTTGGTACATGGTAAATTTCTGCAATTTAAAGCCTAAGTAAAATAAGATTTGTAACTTTAGCATTTTCCACAACCTGGGAAGTCTCTAACACTACGAATCCCTGTCTCAGGCTCTTCTGGCTGCTATACCAAAACACCACAGACTGGGTGTCTTGTAAACAGCCATCGGAAATTTATTTCCCACAGTTCTGGAGTCTGGGAAGTACAAGATCAAATCACCAGCATGGTCAAGGTCTGGTGAAGGCCTTCTTCTGGGATCACAGCCAATACCTTCTAGCTGTGTCCTCATATGGTGAAAGGGGCCAGATGCCTCTCCAAGGCCCCTTTTGTAAGTCATTAATACCATTCATGAGGATTGCACCCTCATGACCTAATCACTTCCAAAAGACCCCACCTTCTAATACCATTATCTTTGGGGATTGGGATTTCAATATATGAAGGGGTCGGGGGACACACAAACATTCAGACCGCAGCAATCCCTTACTGAAGTAACAGCATTTGGGGGCGGGAGGACAAGTGACCTTCAATTAAAGGGGTGCAATTCTCAGCTGTGATTTCTAGATTGAGTTGTGGGAAGTTCCAAAGCTTTGGGGGCATCTATAGTCTTTCAGAGGGTACCTGAAGTAACTAATCCTATAGGGAGGAAATCTCCACAGTTGACTGGGATCGCTGTCTAGGGCTGTGGAAAGGGTAAAAAAAATAGAGTTGTCAGAGAATTATGTGATGATCTAGGAGTAAAAGGAACCAGATGCAGAGCCAGAGAAAACGCACAAGACCAACGAAAGGCATGAATGCACCTGAGGACTGTTCCACAGGGCAGGCCTGGACAGAGGGGAAAGAGGACAGAAAAAGAGACTCTACCTTTGACTGCTTGTCTCCGTGTCTGACCGCCAATGTTTTAGTCTCGGCTAGCACAGATGGATTTTTGTGTTAACATTGCTTTCTCCAGCGCTCTTTCTCATTTTCTGAATAACTATCCTATGAATAAGTTATATTAGTATGAAGTATATAAAAAGCACTGCTTTTGGCCCTGGCCTGTATGGCTCAGTTGACTGGAGTGTCATCCCGTCGTACACTGAAAGGCTGAGGGTTCAATTCCCAGTCAGGACACGTACCTAAGGTGCAGAATGGGAGGCAACCAATCGATGTTTCTCTCTCACATCAATACCCCCCACCCCTTTCTCTCTCCCCCCACACATGCCCCCTCTAAAATAAATAAACATAATTTAAAAAATAAAAAACACTCTGCTTTTGGATAAGAAGCTCTGGTGAGCATTTGCCCTAGCACTTTCCCCACCATATGATTATCTAAACAGACACTAATCAAAGCTGACAAATTATTTCCAAGGTTTCCAGGGAATAATTGGTCTTTTCTACCACATGTTGGAAATCAGACTACAAGTCGTACTGCTCCAGGTACAGCCCACACTACCAAGACCCACAATGAAGTCTCAAGGCAAGACAAGGTCTCTTTGAGATGACATTTGAATTTGAAATCAAACATGCCTGCAGACACACTAGGAGGAACTGCCTTCTTCAAGCATGGCACAATAACAAATCTCTCATTTTATAGTTTTCCCATGAAAAAGGGAAACGGTAGGCACTTAACTCAAGCCACAAAGTACACAGCTGAGAAACACCTGGCACCATGAATAAATTGCAAAATGTATCTGTTTTCAAAAAAAGGGGTTTTTTTCATTAGATGGTGCACTTCTGAATGTGCTGCCGGTACATGACCAACAGCGCTCATTACCAAGCAGCGCGGGAGCCCAAGGGAAGAGACTGAATTGGCTTCTCAAACTATTGACAGTCTCTAGAAAGTCTGTAATGTTTGCTATTTTTAAATTAAACATCTGGTTGGAAGATCTGTTATTTTATGATTTTTATAACAATTCAAAAGTCACGTTTAATTTTGTTCTTTCTCCTTCAAGTTTGAAGTAACTCTACTTTTGATCACAATAACTGTAAGCCTTGAGCTCAGAAAGAAAAAAGAAAAAACTTCCCCATAGAATATTCATGGTCAGTTCAGCCTTACCTTATAAAACTCCTGCTAGCACGCATAACAAGCTAGTCGCATGGTTTTCCTTCTAACAGTCTGTGCCAGTTGAGCATGACTGTAGGTTTATAGTGCCTCCAAAGATTAAAAACAATCCCACTTAAGACATTCAAATCAAATTCTCGAGCAAGCTAATGAGCTGTGAATGTAAGTGTAAATGCTTTACTAAGTGAGCACCCATAAAAGAATTATGTGCCCTAAGTAATTACGTGCAGATGCCGACTCTCAAGAATTCAGTTTGGGCCATTCCTCAGCAGTGGGGTGTCTGGTGTTTTTATCCCTTAGTGTCAGTTCCAATATGAAGAGGAGGCACCTGTTTTCTAGAGGAGAGTATCAACTGTTCAGTGTGTGAATCTCTTCTCATCCTTACTTCCCAAAGGGGCCCCTGCCCTCACCATCCCATTGGGGACTCTTCCACAGAGAAAGTCATTCATTTGGGTATGTACAGTTTAATTTTAGAGCACAGATCCCACCGAGTGGGACAGAGTTGAAAACCAAGGACATCTAATGTTGAGTGTCACATCATGATGATGTGACATCATCGGGTGACAATTAATGTCCACAACAGGAAAGTTCTGATGTCATCTGATGTCCTCAGTTCCACACTTCATACTCAGCTCCTATTGACCTCAATTAACATCCTCTCTGCTCACCTTCAAGACAGTCTGTCCTCTGTTCTCTTTAAAGCAAGCAAGGATCTTCTACCTCTGTTTAAATTTCCATAAAAACTCAATCTCCTTAGCCCTGTCTCCAAGACACATGTCTCTGTCAAATCTTTCAACTCGGATAAAATAATGCTCATCTGAACCAAAATAATTTGCTTCCCGTCAGCCAGTCTGTAAGGAAACATTTAAGGTAGGGTAAAAGAGGAGCTTCTCTTTGTTCCTTAGGTCAGTTTACTCCTCACATGGGCCCTACAGATTGACAAGTCTTGGATCCTTTAAGAACTCAGTCAGAAATTATGTTAGTCTGCCTTTTTCCCAGGGATTCTCCAACTCTTCCAAGTTAAATGAACTCGCAGCAAATGGCTACTAAGTCAGTCAAACTTACTCAAAGGTCCCTGACTTTTTTTTGTATGTATCCTGCCAATGGACCTCCCAAATCCTGTCCATTAACTCTAATTTCTCTCCACCAATCTCCTTACTCCGAGAATTTCAGACAAGGCTGCAACTTGCTTATCAGATCATTCATCAAGATGTTCCTTTGGCACTGAACTCCAATAATTCCTTTGTGACAAAGCTTTCTATCTGTCTCTTGGATCATGCTGCTCTGGAAGCCTCAAGTTGTTCCCTCAGTACACACACATGCATGCACACCCCGCGTGGGTGGAGGCCAGCCTCCCCATCAAAATTATAATTAAAATCTTAGTGGAGAATTATGATCATCCCTACTCTTAGCTCATTTTTTAAAGGGAAATGAAATATTGCTATTCTTCTTCCTTAGAAGAAGTGAAAAATCTAAGGAAAAGTAAACATAAGGTGACCACGCTAAAAATCTGAGTGCTAATTAATTAATCCTACAGACTTTCAAAAATTGCTATTTAAATTCTCAAAACAGCTCTCCTTCTCTCAAAGTTGTTTGGTCGTGACACAGAGCTGACTTATCCACTGGTCCTGGGACTGATCCGCGCCCCACAGAGACATCGTTCCCATTCCTTTCTTCACTAAACAAATATGGATTCCTGCGGCTGCACACGTGTTTACACGTTCCCTTCCGCCAGAATGCCTTCGCCAAACCACTCTACCTTCATTCACAACTCAGCTCAAGTCTCACTTCCCTTCTGAACCTTTCTTGAACACACCAGTCTGTGGTGCACCCTGTATAATTAAGTCAGTGTGACACATTTTACCAAGAGTTAGAAAACAGACAGAGAGCCAAGCACTGCCACTTGCCAGCTGTGCAAACCATGGCAACTCATTGATCTTCTGTAAGCCTAAATTCTCTTCATCTAATGTAAAGGCTTTGAAATGATTTCAAAGATCCATTCCAGTTCTAATTTCTATAGAGCCTTGAGACCTCCTTATAAATTTCCAGTCACCCATCCATGAGTAAAATTACCAGCTTTAGCCAATACAAATGCAGGACCCCCAGAATACCACATACAATATTTGGGACAGGCTTACTCTAAAAAAAGATATTGATCTAAAATTTAAATTTAACTGGATATCTTGTGTTTTATCTGACAATCCTACACATAAGTCCATATTCTATAACCATCAGTTAATTTAAGCTACCTTATTTTACCTACCCCCCTAAAGTTTCTGGCACAGTGTTGTATGCTCACAAGTCCTTTGGGATAAATGGGCACCAACTCTCTCAAACTAAAGCTAATTCAAATGAGCGTGCGCTCGTGAAGAAGACCAGTAACCAGTCCACATGAATCCCTCACTAACTACCTTTCCCTGTGGAGGTGTACTCACAAATACAGAAAGAAGAAGCAGTTTTTCATTACCTGAGCTTAGTTGGTGAAATAGGAAATCAACAACACGTCAGAAGAGTCACAGGTGCTGTGTGGCAAACAGAAGCCTGGAGTGGGAGTCAGAAAGTGACAGTCAACCTTGACTCTGCCACTATCACAGCACCTCAATTTCCTCTTCTAAGAACAAGAAAGCCTGGTCTGAGAATTTGTAAGGTTCCTTCAGCTTTAATGTTCTATGGCTTTAAGGAAGATTTACACAGAGGCCGACTGAGGATTTAAACTTGACTAGAGGAAATAAGATAAATACATCATTTACAGCAGATTGCTCTGATGTATAATGAACGCTGCTTCCTCCACAAGGGTAATGGAAAAGTTCTGCAGAATCACTCAGATCAGTTATGTACCTCAGCAATGGCACCGTGCAAAAGAGCAAAAACTGTAATTGTACATGTATTTCTCTGTTTTGATCCAAGGCTGAGGTGTGGCAATTAAAGACACAGACAGAAATAAGAGAAAGACACTGAGGCAGAAAAGAGAATAAATTCAGTTACTTGGTAGTAACCATCGATGTTTCACTTGAATTTTCCATTTTCTTGTGTCAACTAGCTTCCTAAACAAACCGGCTCCCGAGACTCACCCGACATATGGCTCTCACGGGAAAGCCATCCCAGACTGAAAAGAAAACAAAATGTAAAAAGTGCTGATCAAAAAGAACTTATCAAAATGTCCACTGGCCATAGTGAAGGAGAATTTTAAAAGAATTAGATGGAGGAGATTATCCTGCATTCAAAAATCAATAACAATTTATGTACACATTTAAGATCATGTAGTCAAAATAACTGGAAGAATGGTGGAAAATTCAACCTACTATCCAACTATATGTGGCCTAATCAACTCAAAACTTCTAGGTATTTTGGGACATCTAGACGTAGGACAAAACTGTTTTACTTTTTACTTGGATGCTCCAGGAGAAACCACATTAATGGAAGAGCACTTTGAAAACTCTTATAGATATTAGAGTTTTCAAGTAAGCATTTTATGAGCTGAGAATCAATAGGTTCTCACAGCTCTCCAGAGGAGCTGTATGTCATCATCAGCTAAATATCTACTGCTATTGTTTTCCCTGCTGAGCATTTGGTAAAATACATTCAATTCTCTTGCAGTTATAATGCATCATTAAAAGGCAGGCGGGGACCTCTGGGAGCCATACAGTCCACCTCCTTGCCCCCAGGAAAGTTCACACTTGAGCTGTTTGCAAAAACATTCATGTCAAATTCTAGCCTAAAAGATCCCTCACTAAAGAGACACAAATTCTCAGAAAGAGCCACATGGAAGTACTACATGGATTCCAGGGCCATTGGCATGGATAAATTTATTGGTATAAAACTACGCAGTATATTCTGGAGTTCCTTTATAGCCAAGGACTCCCTTGGCTTGCATTTCCAAAACTATGTTCCCTACCTGTTGATATATACTCAGCCCAAGAAGGATTTGAAAACATTGGTTTAAGAAAAACCAAATAGATTTCTTTTCCAGCAGGAACTTCTTCGAATCTCCAGTGTTGATGTTTCCCTTGTCTCCCTAGATTCCCTTTCGTAGAGAGCAGAACCCGGCTCTCCCGGCCAGCTATGAACACGCTAAAACACACTGCGAACGGCTCGTCGAAACATGAGAAATAATCATGCTCAGAAACAGTTTTCTGTAGGGAAGTAAGGAAACAGAGTGGCCACTCTTCAAGTCAGTGAGTGCCTGGCTAACCCCCTAGTGGGGAGAGCCCTGTTCTTTTGTCCCAGTGGGTTTTTATTGAGAAAGTAGACACAGTTTGTGGATTCACAGTCTGGCAGAAGGGATCAAAGGGAACACGTATCTTACAAGGATGCTAACAGAGTTTCTGTTGTGATTCCGAGCAGAGATTGGAGTTTTATCATATGAAAAGACTACAGGTTCCAAAGGTTTCCTAACTGTACCTTCAAATTCCAAGTTAATAACATCCTCCAGCAAACAGATCTCACAGGATCTTGCATATTCTTTGTCCCAGGCCTGATTACCCCAGGGGTCCGCCATCTCCAGTCTGAGCTGCCCCCTTAGGCTGTTAGCTAAGCCCTGAGAAGGGCTGGAGACAGAGGCAGCAAGGAGACTTGGATTTCTCACATTGAAGTACAAAGACTCAGGCTAAGAGGGGGCAGGGGTAGATGATCACCCCTTCCTTTCCACAGCCCCTTCATTTATTTCCACAGTCTCGTGAGTCTTATTCCACAGGCCTAATGAGACCAGCCCCTGTCTTAGGTCACTCCTCCCTGAGGAGTCTTACCCATCATTGGGAACTGATCTAGCATTTAAAGGCCAGGCACAGAACAGGTAGTGTTCATGCCAGGGGAATAAGTTTTGTCTCCTTAGTGGCTCCTGATCTGGAGATCTCTCACTCAGCCTAAGTCACAGGGGGTCACAGCTTCCTGAGACCAGGCAGGGTGGCCCTCAACACCCTTTTATTTTCAATATCACTAACAGACTAAAGTGATTCTTGCCCACCAGCCATCATCACCATTATCATCATCCCCACTGCTCCCTCTACCCAGCTATCCTACTCAGATTTCAGCTCCCAGGTCAAACCTCTCTCCTTCAGGAAAGGTCCCTAAGCCCTAGAGAAAGAGTTGACAAACTATAGCCCATGGGCCATTTTGTGTAGCCCGCAAGCTAAGAATTGTCTTCACATTTTTAAATGATGGGGAAAAAAATCAGATGAAGAATATTATGTGACATACAAAAATAACATGAGATTCAAATTCTGGTATCCAGAAATAGTTTCATTGAAACACAGCCATGCTCATGGTTGCATGTGGTTTGCATGTTTCCTGTGACTGCTATCATACTGCAGCAACAGAATTTTGTAGTTGGATCAAAGACCATTTGGCCCGGAAACCAAACAGATTTACTGTCTGGCCCCTTAGAGAAAAAAGTTACCAACTTCTACCATTGAATATATGCTCTTGCAGAACTGTACAATTTTCATGTATGAAACTTATCTCACATGAAAATTTCACACATAACTGTCTAATTACCATACTAACAGCTGTCTTCCCACTAGATGGTGAGCTCCATGAGAGGATGGCCCATGACTGCTTTTTTCTATTTTATCAACAATGGTTAGCACAGAATCTGGCAAGAGTAGATATTAACTAGTTATATATACCCTGAAACTGGTACTTCACAAAACATAACTTGGGAAACACTATTCTATGTATTTATCCTCCAACTTGTAGGCAGAGTAAAGAGACAGAGACTTTGCTTACAGAATATTTCAGCAAAATGATATTATAAAAGGATCAAAACTAGCAAAAGGAAGGCTTTTTGGTTTTGAGGCTGCTCTACCCTGAAGAGTCTGAAGTAACTACAGCCACTCATTAGAAACCTGTAGGTGTCCTCTGGGATCCAGTGAGGAAACACACCCAGTGACTCAAAGGCACGGATCTGAACAGGAAGGAGCTGGGCCCTCGCTGGCAGCCGAGGAATATAAAGCAGGTGAGAGGAGAGGACGAAGAAGAGAGGAGGGAGATGAACCCCCTCCCACCACCCTGCCACAGACACCTTTCTAAGGAACAATGTCTGAGGATTAAAAGAAACTCAGTGAGAAACGGAGAGGCATGTTTACTCTGGATCCCATAGGTATTTGTGGTTGACCCCTAGTGAAATTGTCCTTTGCCATCACAGCCTGCATTGCAGCCGGTCCAGACATAACAGTCCTAAAGGAAGAGCTAATGATTTCCTTCACATACTGGAAACTGACCCCTGGCCCTTTTCCTGTTTTGATCCAAATCACTATTTTTCTCATCAGACACTATTTATGAAATTTAATCATGGACTTAAGCATTACCAAGAGCTTAGAAACATGTGTCAGCAAGATGCTGTTCCCTGAGTTTCAGACCAGCTGCATTCAACAGTTATCTGCTGGCCTGTCTTCCCAATTCTCAGTGAAAAGACGGTGCCTTGAAGAAGCACCAAGTCAAACCACCAGGCCTTTGCTGTTTTCAAAGGAGTCAGGTCCTTCTCTATTTCCTCCCCAACAAAGAGCATTTCTCTTCACTGATTCCCTATTGAACAAAACTTTTTTGAGTGACTACAATGCACCAGAAACCACAGAGCAAATTCATCTCTGACCTAGTGGAGAAAGCAAACCTTAACTAGATAGTTACACAGATCAATAACTATTTCCAAACTCTGATGAGGACTCTAAAGGAAAACTACGGGGCTCCGTGAACATGTGTTGTAGGGAACAGACTTAACTGGGACGTCAGGGACGGCTTGCAAACCCTGTGACGTTAGAGCTGAGACCTTAAAGAATTGTTTTCTCAAGGGCTCAGCCAAATTAAAAACAACAACAACAACAAATCCAGGACCTGAAGCCCTGTGAGATTTCCACCTAGAAATCTTTACTCATTGATGTATTTCAAACCAACAAAACCAGAAGCGAAGGTAACCACTAAAGTACAATGGCAACAATGCTCCACATTGCTAATATTAAGAACTGACTTCTTTCACATGTTGCCACAGCCTGAGGCAATTGGTAGAAATTTTCCCAGTCTTCTTACAAACTTACCAAGTATCTTTTTTATTCTGTTTTTATAGGTAGAAAATTTAAGGAAGAAAGAGGTCAAGTTTCAGTAAAGGTTATAAGGAAATTCTTCCTTCACAAAAGATCACAGAGATGAGCTATTTACTCTACAGCGGTTCAGCTGGGTCCTGCATCAAGAGGAAATTGATTGGTGGATTAGGTACTTCCTCATGTAAGGTATTAGCAAGCAAAGAGGCTTTCATTTGGCTTATCTGGAGCCCCCTCTGTGCACAGAGCCCTTTTCTGAGCATTAACTGAGAAACAAGTGCGTGTTTTAACAGAATGCCTTTTCTTTAAAGTCAACAGAATAGAACAGAGAGAAAATGATAAAAGAGCAGGAAGGACAGGACTCCCCACCCCAATAATCACCAAGGACTAAGGGGACTATGTGCTTGGTGCTGGGCTGTGACCTCCAGAAGGTCAAAAGTAAGTGCAAGATTTCTGGGAATTTAATCTATTTGAGAAAATATAGCACATACACACAGACACACACAGACACACACAGACACACACACTGATAATAGAGCTACAGTGTGCATGAAATGGAAATCCCAAATGTCACAGGAGAGCACAGAAAGGTAGTTGAATGTTTAGAAAACACTCCATGATAGGTAACTTTTACCAAGCACTTCCTGAGTGTATACTAATAAGTGCTAGTATTTACTAAGCACTAATTCATGCTGCAGACACTGCTAAGTGCTTTTACACATTTTTTCACAGAGATAATGATGGATGTGCTGTTTGAGAGGTGAAAAAACTAAAGCTTGAGAAGTCAAGTAACTTGGCCAAGGTATATAACAGGGCTGAGAATAGAACCTCACGTCTATTCTTAACCCACAAAAGACTCTCCATACCTACCGAACTGAGTTGAAGAAACTAGGGTGTGCATGGTTTTCATGCCTCTCTCAAGACTGCAAGCCTTCTCTGTCTCATTTAGCATTGTAACTATTACCAGTTAAGATATTTTCAGGGCAAAGCTGGGATTCAATCTGAGCTATCTGATACCATGGCCTGTGCATTTAACTTTTATGTCATGAAGTCTTTACAAGATGGAGAAAGAACAATTAATACTTAGGTAGGGGAACAAATGGAACATATTCTATTTTTTAATTCATTCATTCAACAGGTACTCCATGCCTAGAATTGTTCTCAGTGCTGCAGATACAACATGTGAACAAGTATACTATAGTTCCTTTTCTCATGGAGCTGCCATTCTGCTGAGAGAGAGAAAAAAGAAGTACAAATAAATATGTGATTAAATTACATAAAGAAATAAATGACACCTCAGTGCATGATATGTGCTAGGAGATAAAGAAAGCTGGATAAGGGAATAATGAGTGTCAGAGGTGCGGGCATGATCATGCCCTTAAACAGTGTAGAAATATAAGCAGAATATAGACAGAAAGCCTCACTAATAAGAAGAAACAACTGTACAGTGTATTAAAGGAAGTCATGTGGATATCAAGAGGCCATTCCAGGCAAAGGACTGTCAGCTATTGGCATTTTAACCTCATTATCTTACTGGAAATATAAGGAAAATCCTCCTTTCACCTCTTAAAACTGGAAGAGGTCCTTGGTTGATTGTCCTAGGAAATTCCTTTTGAAGGGATGCCAACTTTCTACAGTTTTGTGACTCTAGACTATTTGCATTGCCACGTTCCCCAGACTTGCCAAAAGGAATTCCCTATGCGTCCAGATTTTAAGGCAGACTTGAGATGGATTTTGGTGGGTTTTTATTTTTGTTTTTTTGCATTCCTCCCCACAATCATATTGCATTTTGGGAGTTCTTCTACATGATCTCCCTGTGGTACATTTTTTGGCTCAATGACCACTGCACATCTTGTAAAACCTACAGACTCTGTCTCCTCACACCTCCAAAAATATCATGTGCCCTAGAAATTATGCATAACATTACAGAAGGTTATTCCCTTTAATCTATTTGTGGCTGCCTCCTGGGATCTATGGACCTGAAGTTAAGAACCCCTATCACAGAGCTTTTTTTGAGGGTCACTCAGCTATTCTTACTCTCGGGAAGAAAGTCTTGTACTATCTGCAAATTTATCATCATGTACAAAAAGGTCTTATGCCACAGGAAATTCCAGGTGGCATAGGGACATAGCAAAATAGATTCTAGCTGATGATATTTCTTATAGTTACATAGTTAGACACCAGACAACTCTGGAACCATTACAAGCTAGAAACAAGGAGTCAGGAAGTTTAGGAGAGCAACTTTCATGGTGCAGCCTGTTGTCCAGGACATAGTTTTGCTACTGAAATCATGGCTGCTTGTAATATTTATGCTTCTGTCTCCTCCACAAAATGGAAATCCTTGAGGGTAGGGACTGTCCTTCATTTACCCTTACATTACAAGTGGCCAACAAGAAGTTAAAAGTCATATTGAATTAGCCAAACACAAAAGGAAATAGTTATAGGCTCATATGCCCAAGCCAAAGAAATTTATGAGTAGGATTGAACTTAGAACTATCAGATTTCATAGCTTTAATATTTTCTTCTTTCTTCATATCTCCCATACATGTCACATACACATACATACATCTATTTCTATTTCTTGGCTTTTCTTTCTTAGGTCATCTGTCCCCAAGAGTTAAAAATATGGCCACAGACAGTTCTGGGCTTTTATTTTAACAACTTTATATCCACAGGGGGGAAAAAAGAGCTTTGCTTCCAGCTTCTGTTTGAAAACTGCCAGAAAAGAGTTTTTCTTTTCCCCAGTTTGTCACATGTCTGTCTGTTGATCCAGTTCTACGGCCAGGGAGATGGGAAATGGGGTGATGTAATTGGCCAGTTCCCCCATAATACATGATTGGGAAAGGGGGAGTTTTCCTTAAAGGGATACCATTAGCAGAAGGAGGAGGAGTAAATTGATTCTGAGCAGACAAAAGCAATCGTTTTTGTAAACAGAAATATTAATAAAACCTAATCACTTTCCACCATGTGCTAGATACAATGTTTATGCACGTTTCATGGATTATCTCATTCATCATTCTATACGTATTCGTTGACCAGGTAACATGAGGCCAGATGATGAGCCATCTTGATATCCAGGCTAAGGAATTCAGTAACAAATGGCAAGAAGCGAAGAGCCAATAAAGCTTTTGAGGGAGAGAATTACATTTCTTTTAAAAGCAGCATTTCAAGGTGGTTAATGCAGTAGTTTTCCATCTCTGTCACCAGTTCCCATTATTGAATGCGGGCGGGAGGGGCAGTGTGCATTGAGACTTCAAATTCTGATTGAGATCTGAGGGTTTTCTTACCAAACATTTCTCTATATCCTTATGCCGAAGTTCCCTATAAAGAGTTTTCATTTTCCTGGCCATTAATCCCTAGCAATGCAAAAGGATAATGATAGTGTTGAACTGAGAAGTATTTGGAGAAACATCACCTGTTAATTCCAGGTCTCACCTACCCACTCAAGGGAAAGATAAACATTTCCTTCTGGCAGATAAATGCAAGCTTCAAAGTAAATTTGAAAGTGGTGAGAACATTCTGTTATTTTCCCTCTTAACAAGGCTTGATGAAAGCAATCTTCACAGAGGCTGCCTAATTGGGCAAGGAACTCATCTCTGAGCAGCAGTGGCAGAAGGAATCAGGGGCTGGTTAGTAGATTTTGTCTGAAGGCTACCCTTTGTCCAAAGGGGAGGGGGCCTTGTTTCACCTGCAGTGCCTCAGTGCCATACATCTCCAAGGCCCTCCAGGGGCTCCCGTAGAGTGGCCATTCTAAGTATATTCTGAACAATTTGATCCCTCTTGTATTTCACAGCACAAACTCTTTGGTGTTCTAATTATGCTGCAGGGGAATGTACAGTTTACTTACTGCACCTGAAAAACACGTAAGGTTTGCTTCCTGCTGCTAAGGTTCCCTGAGAAACCAGCATCAGTAACTGCAACCTCTCTGAGCCATGTGAGGGAGGCTCAAAGGCTAGCTGAATCCCCTGCCCTTCAGGAGCTCTTGCAGGTGAGGGATTAAGGACTGTGGAGCCAAAGGAACTGTCCTCAGTTCTGGATTCTACCCCAGCCACGCAACTCACCCTCTCTCGTAGCAAGAAACCCCTCTACAGTTCTCCTCCCTGTCCTGAGATATCCCAGTCCTCCCAAACCTGACTGGCCTCCATGTCAACCAAGTCTGCACTAGAGGAACAAGAACAATAATACGATTAATGATAGCTGATAAGTATTGGACTTTCTCCATCAAATGCTTTATATAAATAACTAATTTTATGCCCAAAATTCTATGATTTTTCTCATTTTAGAGATGAAGACCTGTGACTTAGAGACTCTATGTAACTTTACCCAATGTTAACATAGCCAATAAAGAGCAAAAACTACTGTCTCTCTAAGGTGGGGCAGAGGGACAGAAAGTGCTCTGAACCCCTCCACTATAGGGCTGTCCAGGTAGGAAATTTTGTCCTCAGGAAAGCTCCATTGTTCTTTCAATCAGTTGGTCAATGTTTTTACTAAGTTATAATGATGCAAACACTATGCTAAAACATGTCATGGTTCCTTCGATCAGTTAGGAGACAAGATATACACATTTAACAATTTGATCATTATATATCAAATAGGAATACAGAAGAAATCAAACAGTAGAACAAGCATGGGTTCTTAACCTGGGATTCATAGGGATGGCTTCAGGGAATTCTAGAAATGCCTTTACATTATTTCAAAGTTTTCTTCATATGTGCATTTTTCTGGCTTCCCTTGGATCTTTGGTTCCAAACCAGGAGCAATTTTGCCTCCTACCTGCATTTGACCATGTCTGGATACATTCGTGTTTTCCCAGCACAGAGAGTATGAGAGTACAGCTGGCTTCTAGTGAGTAAAGTCCAGCGATGCTACTGAACATCTCATAATGCACAGGACAGTCCCCACAACCAGTACGGCCCAGCTCAAAATGTCAGTAGTGACAAGGTTGAGAAATTTGTCATTTGGCATTAGATCCCCCAAGGCATCTTGGTCTGCTCCCAAAAAGTTAAGAACTACAGTCCCATAGTTTTATTTGCACAATGAAGGGCATAGACAAGAAGTGTCTTGGCAGCCTGACAAATACTTTCCACCAACTTCTGGCTCATACATGCTGCCAGAATTGCACTGATACTGAAGACTCCAGTATCCCGCAACCTCTTGTTAGATGACCTTACACAAAGTCCAAGTACTTGATCCCACTGCTAAGACTCAATGGGTTGCTGCACTCCTGAATACCATACTTGCATTGCCACCAGGTCATTCAACACTTTGCACAAAAGCCATCCAAAGACAGATGACTATCAACCAAGCCATACTTGAGAGCATGGGTTGAGGTGGCAGTAGTCCTTCAGATGTTAAGCCTATGCCCTTCTGTTCACATTTTCAACTGGATTCTAGGCAATAAGAAAATTCACAAGCGTGGAGAATTGAGGCACCTGGCTCTCCCATTAATGAGCTCTGGGCTTAACCTCAGTTTCTTTCTACATAAAATGCAGAACTTGGGGTCTGTGTTAGTCTGTGTTTTACCAAAGAAACAGAACCAGTAGGAGATGTATATTAAAAGATTCACTGTAAGAAATTGGCTTATGTGATCATAGGGCCTGGTTAGGCAAGTCTGAATTCTATAGGGCAGGCCATCAGGAAGGGCAGGCTGGGACTCTCAGGCTCAGACTGAAGCTGAAGTTCACAGGAGGAATTGCTTCTGAAAAATCTGTTTTGCCCTCAAGGACTGTCAACTGATTGAATTGCCCATCCAGATTATCCAGGATAATCTCCTGTACTTAAGTCAACTGATTATGAACATTAATCACACCTATAAACACCTTCACAGCAACCCCCACATCAGTGTTTGAATCACAGGGGACTGTAGCCGAGCCGAGGTGGGACAAGAAACCGACCGTCACAGGCTACATGGTGTCTCAGTTTCTTTGCAGCTTTTAGAACCTGTGATTCTAATATTAATTGTGTCACTTGTAGGGCTGATATTCAGGCACATATGCAACAAAAGAAGAATGACTAAGGAGCTAACTCGGAGGTTAGAAGGTTACAAGGACCCTGGACTAAGAGACAAAATGCAAAGATGTGGGTCTGACCACATCCAGGGCCTCCCTCACTGCCAATCAAAAATGATTTAGAGAAAATGCTGCTGAACAGGAGCTTTTCTTTCAAAATGCCACTGGCAAACCATCTGTTTACTGTGATTAGAAACTAGATAAAAACTTTTAAGGAGCCATTTATTTGCTCGAGAAAAAAAATGGGGAGAAAATATGAGTGGAGCAACTAGGATTTATAATCAGAGAATTTTCAAGCTAGAAAGGATCTTAGAAATAACATTGTCCAACTCACTCGTGTTACCAATGATGGGACTGAGAATGCAAGATTCAAGGGTTGCAATGCTCAGAAGCTCTGCCCAGAGTTACAGGCAGGATAAAAGTCACGATTCCCAGGCCAAAGCTCTCTCCACATCTCTCCCCAGCCAAGGAAATGCTCACAGGCCTAAAATGCAAGGCTTCTCCCCCCTCAGCAGAGCTGCAGCCAAGCTCTTTACTGCTGGCATTTACTCTGGCAGATATCAGTAACTACAAAAGGGTACACTGTTAATGCAGGATGACAAATTCTAAAATTGGCTTGTTTTCACAACTGTCACTTTAAGAGGTGAATGACCTTTTTCTGGTTCTTTATAAAAACCTCTGATTTCATCCAGCTCAACATCCCCACACTTCCTCCCACAATCACTTGCTACGAAAATGTCATTATTCTATTTTGAAGAGGCTAGAGCAGTTGTGCTTCTTTTGTAATGACTATGTTTTCTGAAAGAAAAAAAATAATGGAAGCTAAGAGCAGAAACGCTTTCACGGATCAGTCATGCATCCAAAGTGTACCAGGAAAAAATAAAGTAGAAAATACAGTCTCAAATCCCATGTCAAAGACAGAATCCCCTACCTCTGTGGCTTCATTTAGATCCAGGATTGAGAGACATGCCTTGCTGTCCATCTTCAAAAAAGTATATCCAACAGCCCTTCGCCTGATGACCACTTAATTTGAGGGATAGAAACAGTTGCCCCTATCCAACACCCACCTCCAAATTCTCTCTCCTAGACCCTATTAGTTAGTAATCTTTGGTGACAAGAAACAGAAATCTGCAGTGAGATTAATCAAACCAACAGATAATGTGGTTGGGTTCAAATTTCAAAAATTCTAAGTAGGGTGACTGTCTCTGTACCCGCTTTGCCCTAAGGACTAAGAACCAATAATAAAAGGTAATTTATTCTTCCCCAAGTAACGAGTGAAAAGGAGAAAGAAAGAGAAGAGAAAGGGAAAGGAAAAGATTTTTTTTTTTAATATTCTTGACTCATTTAAAGGTAAAGGAACTCACACAGGATGTGGCCAGTCCAAGAAGCTTCAAAGTAGTACAAGTCCTCCATGGCCAATCGTATCTCCTTTGTAAGGAGTGCAGCTGGTTTACCAGTGAGGCTCCCTGATGACAAAGATAAGCAGCAACTGTGTTAAACTGTCGTCAGCTAACGATATCAAGAATAAGTACTGCTCTGGTTGTGCCTCTTGACACCAAGTAACCCAACTTTGGTATCAATAGCCTATTTAACAGGGGTAGAAGCAGGGTAATCAATCACCTTGCCAGGGATGAGAAATGCGCAGTTGGTATTCCAATAGTTAATATTAATGCAGTATCTTTCATTTAAATGTTGGCATAGTCTATCCTCTAGGTAGTAGGCCAATTGTCTCAGGGAGGATGTACTATGTGAGGGGTGCACTTGAGGAGCAGACTAGCAATTTCCCAGTGTGAGCCCCTTTTCTCCCCATGGGCTGTGATGCTTCCCAGCAGATCTCAGTAGGAGAGCCATAGAGAGAGGCAGCTCGAAGTGCAGCATCTGGCTTCTACAGCCGCACTACCTGAGTTTGTGTCCCAGCTCTATAACCCCACTGGGGGTGTGGCTTGTGCAAATCACTGAACCTATGGACTCCTTGTTCTTTTTAGCTCTGAAATAAGAAGGGAACCCATCTCAGAGAGCTCTCATGAAATTTAAAAAAGATAAAGAATGCAAAGCACATAGCAAACACTCCATAAATATTAATAGTTACTCTGGGTCAGAGCTTCCTAACCTTATTCATATCATAACACATATTTTGAAAAAAAAAAAAAGTTAAAGTTTGCACAGTGAACTAGTAAAGACCAGGATCCCTGATGCAGACACCAGCCTGCAGTGTCCACATCATTATGGATGAAATGAGACATTCACAGACTATGGAGTCCAGTGGAGGAAAAGGGACAGCATGGCTTTTCTCTCAAGTGGAGCAAAAGCCTCAGCCCTTGCTCTAATGAGCTTTTATTGTCTTACTGGGCACATTACCAGAAGGTCCTCATTTGCTATGCACAGGTTGGCTTTAGGTGGTTACCTTTTACAGAAAACAAAGGAGCCAATGCTGCTAATCACATCACAGAAGAGGGATATTTGCAAGTGAAAAGGCAAAAGTGGTTGAACCAGTTACACTCATCCTTGGAAGGTTTAGCATGGATTTTAGGAAGTTACTTTGCAGTAAATGTCCTCAATTCAGGGTGAGGAAATTTTAGCAAAAAACAAGACTCATAGCGGTCTAGGTACATTGCAGGCTTGATTCCCCATGGGAGAACCTATCCATGGGCATGGGTCCTGTGCATCTCCCAGTGGGAGCTGGGCCCACACCATGCAGAATGGTCTACTACAGCTCCCTGTAGACAGAAAGGGAGGGCCCCAGGGGCTGAAGGGCCCTATTTCTTACCACAGCTGCCACCCACTCACTCCCAGCCAGCTAAGAAACTCTCCTCCCCACACTGGACACTTACCTCAATTTATAGACAACACATTTCTCAGGACACCACCTCAGCCCCCAACTTAAACACTCTACATTTTCAAAGAACGGTGTTGTCCCTCTTCCTCAAACAGTTACAAGCTATTATATTTCTTAATAATGTAAAGAGAATTATTCTTTAAAATATCCACCCCCCGTAAAATTTCCAGATGGAGCATCATCACCAAGTCTTATGGTTAGAAACAGGAGCATGAAGGACAATTCTGAAGTTGAGGACTTTCATCATCTAAACCCTTTCTTACCATACTCAAATCGTACTTGCTGAGGAGAGGCTGAACCCAGGAAGGTCTGAAGACCAGGTGAACACAGGCAGGCCTCCACACTGTCTCATTCTGCCCCTTTCTGCCCCGGCATTGCATCCCTTCTCCTCAGAATGGCTTTCTCATCTTATCAATCATGTGGCAAATGTGGCTACCCCTCTACCTTCGAGTTCACATGCTAAGGTTGCAACTCACCCCTGAGTTCAGTTTCAAATTTGTGGAAAGAGAGTCTGATTGGAAGAGCTGCCCATGATTGTGTAGTCAGTGAAACCAGGGCAGCAGGAGCCCAGCACAGCCCAGGAGCCAGAGCCCTTTCCTAGGACACAGTGCAGACATTTGGGAGGTCACTTCACAAAGGAAGAGGCTATAAACCTAACGGCTGAGTCCACTGCTTTGTCCATTACAGTGCCCATCCTGTCATCTGACCTGAAACAGCCACCACAACTCACCCTTTTAACACGCTAAAGACTCTTGTTTAAAACATATTGATTTCCTAGCAGCATATATTCTAAGACATATCCAGTCATTAACATGTAAAAATGAATGTGCATATTTGACATGGAACAGAAATGTTTTTGATAAAAGTAGGAGGCCTGGATGTTTGTCAAAGTACAAGGCAACTATAATGAACAGCTCCCCACACAGGGTATCCTGAGAAGACTGAAGCTCTCCCAATGTATGCAGAGAAGCTGGGAGGTAGAAAAATAAAAGGAAGAGGGAGGGAAGTGGCAATAAGAACGGGACTGTGAAAATGAACGTGTATACCTTCCCAGCAATTCTGCTTACAGCCAGGGCTGCTCACGCACCACGGCACCAAAAGCTGTTTTAAAACCAGCATTAACTAATGACACCAAATCTCTCCAGAAAATCAGCCAAAGTGAAAAATCAAAGCTCGGCAGAGAGTAAAATTATTCTGTCCTACATGAAGGAAAATTTAGCTACGGAATCAATTCCAAATGAAAAACTAGAACACGTAGTCTGACAAAGAATTTTTGTGCTATTTCAGAGTGAATGAGACAGTCTGAAGAATATACTTTTTGGATACTCAAATACCAGAAATTACTAGATATTTCAGTAGTATATGGGAAAAAGAATAAATTAGATTTTTGCAGTAGAGTTAATTTGAGAGTTCCAAAGGGAATATTGAAACTGTTTTCAATTTTAAGAAACAATATAACAAACAGTAACACATTAAGCCAGAGAAATTTCCAAGGGACTGATTGAGGTTATGGTCTATGGAACTGCCATTCACCTCAGACTATTAGTCAATGAGCTGATATTAATTAAGAGGTCTCAGGGTGCTTTCCAGTGGGTTTTCTTCCTTTTACTGCTATCAGACAGCATTAATCTGACATATCATAATGAGTTAAATGAGTTGCTTTAAGAGCCGCCTTAGTTTCTAACATCTTGCAACACTATATTGAGCAAGGAATCATGCCTCTCCCCCATCTTGCAACAACCTCCTTAAAAAAAAAAAAAAAAACAATCATTTCACATCCCATCCCCTTGAAAACTCACTGAATCTGCCCAGAACTTACAGTACTCACCTTATCAGTTAAGATTTGTACATAAGTAACTTCAATTTATTTAAGGTGGACACAGGGATGCAATAACAGGCCACTGGGCTGTCTGAAAAAGCCCATGACAGGTGCTTCAGTCCACTACACATATTAGAAAGCAGATGAGATTTAAGTTCCTCTCGCCGTGTCCTATGTTGTTTCTTCTTTTTCTGCAAATATGTTTCTCCTACAAGGGAAAGATGGCCCCTCCATGTAGCTCTTATGTTTACAGTCAAAAGATTTGCTCATATTGAACCCAAGTGTCTAGGTCAGGGAATTTGACCAACCCATCTTAACCCCATCCCCGTTCACACCTTTAGCCATCTCCCACCTTTTCCTATCTTCACAGCAGTGCTACCTCCTGTTTGTACTCTGGGTTATAGGTTCCTGTGACCTTTTTTCTATCTGATCATTCTGCTTTCTATCTTACAGAAATATCTCAAAAGATTCTATCACACCAACAGCAAGCATCTTCCTTGTTTTCCATTGTTGGTATGGAAGCGTTCTCTTTATATCATTTCAAAGGAACTCCATTAGTAAGAAGCAGATGTGAGTAAGATGAGAGGGCCATCTCAACACGATCACCCTATTTTTTCCAGCTATGTTTTCTTCCACTTCTTTGCAACCCTTCCTTTAGCCTAATCCCATATCAAAGCATAACTTCAATCACATCACTCACCAAAGCAACATCTTCAAAGACTACCAGTGGTTGAGACTACAAATTCCTGATTCTAATATTTAAGACCGCTCATGATCTAGCCCAAATGACTCTTCCTAGAAATCTCCAACCATTTGCCTTCTGGAAATGAATTCTTCATTTTAGATAAAGTTCCCATTTACTGCTCTTCCCCAAATAGTGACTGCACTCACATTTTCCTGCTTCTACAACTTTTCCTGCCTCTTCCCTCCACCTTATTGCTCATGGCAACTCTAAACCTAACAATTGTAATCTTGCTGACTCTAAAGACTCTGAAAACGATCGACCTCTTAAAGCCTTCCTGCCCCCTCAGATCCACGTCACCCCTCCTTTCTGAAAAATTCGTCTAACTCTGAACAAATCTTTCTTTTGACAGTTATATCCTTACACCTTGTCTTTCCATTTCTGATTAAAACATCATCTCTCATTCTTACCTTCCTTCGTTACTTCTATGATGATGCAATTACAAATAGCTTTATATTAAGCTATCTTCGCTAATTTGTTTTACATATTTCAAATCCTTATTATAAACTCAATAAAACTAAGATCCAGTATTTCACTTTTAAAGTGGCTTCTTATTCAAATAAACATAACCCAGCAACCAAAAACAATTTCAGTCTCAAATCCTTGATTGTGTCTCTCATAAAACACAAAGAGGATTCAAATCCGTAGTCCACAATGCCACAAAAAAGTATAAAAATTTCTCTTCTTTTCAATCCATTTCTATCCAACTTTGCAGCTACTCCAGAGCATCTCTGTATATGTAATCCCCACAACCTCTTTAAACTTTTCCACTTCTCTTATCTTTATCCTGAACCAGAGTTGGGTCAAGATCTAATCAGATTCCCTCTCCTAGAAACTCCGAAGTAAAACTAAGATATTTTAGACCAATAAGAGCAGGTCTTTTGAGTGTAAAAGTGTTCCACTGTTATGGGAGAAATCTATTTGACAAAAGAAAACCCTCCTCCAGTAAGAAAGAAAACCCTTCTCCTTCAGAAGGCAAGAAAGAAGTGGGCAGGAAAATGGATTGACAATTATAAATTCTCTTAGTGGAATAGCAAGAAATCTTAGTAAAAGCATGAATATAATATTTAAACTAAGATAATGGTCTAAGCGTCTGCTGCACACCTCCCCTTCAATCTTTTACTCTTTAGAAAGAACTTAAAAATACACAGATAAAATAAGCAGAGAATATCAAGTCATGTAAACAATCACCAAATTTCATAGCTCATGGGCATTTCCATGCAAGCTGATGGAATCGGGAAAGGCATCTTAAAAGGGACAGAATTTCTGATGGGTTTTTAAATATTTTAAATTTTTTAGATAAATGGAAAAACACAGGAAGCAAATCAGGTGAGTTCAGCAGTCTCACCTGAGACGTTCTCCAGAGGAAAGGCTGACTTACTTTGAGTATCTGAAGGTGTCTTAGTGCCTTGGTCCAGAAGCTCCAGTACTGGAGACGAAGGCCACGAGGGAGGGCAGGAAACAGAGGTGGCCACAGTGCCACCGTCCCCATGTCAGGGCTCCTCTTCCGCTGTGGACTCCACCGTAGGAAGCCAGCTTCTCAGCCCTGGTCTGCCTTACACAATTGGCCCTTTTCCGCTCATCCTGTGATCCAATATTTAAGCTTTTTGTTTTCACTTCCTTTAAACTATTCCCTTCAAATGCTTTCTGTTCTTATACTTTTTTGCCTTCAGCATGTTACCATATTTTGCCCTGTATAATGTGCACCCACGTTTTTTGTGCTATTATATGCAGGATTATTATACCTAAGATATATAATCATTATATCCATGTATAATGCACAGCCTTATTTTTCCCTCAAAATTTTCAGCAAGAAAGTGTGCATCATACACAGCAAAATCCAGTGGTTATTTCCTGTGCTTCAGTTTTAATCTCATCTATATTTATACCTTTAACTTTTCATCCTATTTTCTATATCTTAATCTTTTATCTCTTTTCCTTTCATGGTTTTAACCTTTTATCTCATTGGCCTCTAGCCTTTTGTATTTATATTAAATCTCATCCATTTAATCTTTTTTTAATGTCTAACCTTTAATCTTTACTTAGAGTTTTATTCTTTCATATATTTAGCTTCTATTTCCTGTACATTTATTTTCTTTTTTCCTTGATCTTTCTTTCAATTTTTTAATTGTCTTCTAAATATCTACCCTTCTTCACAAAACGAATAAAGTTCCCTCTTCCCTTATGATATTTCACATTTAAAATTTTTATTTTCACAATGACTGGTAGGAAGTAAGACCAAAGGGTGCTGTCACCATATCTGGAGAGTGGGGGTAGGTAGGAGACTTTCTCTTTATTTTTTAACTCCAGATACCCATCCCAACCTGCTCCTCAATCCCACCCCCACCTCTAGTCCCCATAGCCCTTCTAGTCCTGTTTACAATGACACACAGGAAATCCCACCCGTAGAGATTTAAAAACCTGTAAGGAGACCCTGGCCAGGTAGTTCAGTTGGTTAGACCATTGTGCCAATATGCCAAGGTCATGAATTCAATCCCCAGTCAGGGCACAAACAAGAATCAACCAATGTATGCATCAATAAGTGGAACAACAAATAGATGTTTTGCTCTCTCTCCCCCTTCCTCTTTCTCTCTAAAATCAATAAAAAAGTAAAAAGAAAACCTACCCAGAAACCCTGCCTAAGGCTCTAATTTTCCATGCAATGGGTTCACTTAACTTCCTAGAATTCTGCAATTATTGTGGTTGTTTGGCAGGCGAAGGGCCTTCTTTTTAGCTGTTTTTAGATTTATAGAGATGCACAGAGAGCTAAAACAGAGATAAAGGAAATGCTGGGCAGAAGCAGTGAATGGGGCAATGATGTGGGAATAGAAGAGAGAAAAATCTCCTTTTTTTTTTAGATTGTACTTATTTATTTTTAGAGAGAGGGGAAAAGAGGGAGAAAAAAAGGGAGAGAAACATCAAGATGTGGATGCTTCTCATGTGTCCCCTACTGGGAACCTGGCCTGCAACACAGGTATGTGCCCTGACTGGGGATCAAACCAGCAACCCTTTGGTCTACAGGTTGGCACTTAATGCACTGAGCCGCACCAGCAAGGATGAGAAAATAACTTTATTAGATTTAGGGCAAAACGTGTCAATAGTATCCCATGAACAAGTAGACAATCGCTCAGGCAAGAACCTCCCTAGGAAGGCCTTACCATGCAATGCCCTGAGTGGCTTCGTTGAGGCGAGGGGTCTCCAAACTGTGGAGCCTCCTGACCAACAGATATGCTTAGGAGGAGATCCACCAGGAGCACTGTCAGATGAGTGACCTCCATGTTGGTCCACCTCTTGTCTTAGTAGGGTCATCGGTAGTATGTGCCTCCCAGGTCTCCACTTCTGCTCTGTGCTTAGCAGGGAAAAGTTGGTCTAAGTTGGCATTTTTACATATGTAGTTATTTTATAGGAAGCAATTGTTATTAATTTGCTAGGAGTTACACTGGAAAAACAGATCCCTCAGAATATTACAATCCATAAGAAAAGTGAGGTCCAATTCCTCCCAAATCATGGGCCTAGTGCACAAAAGGCTTGCAGGCCAAAACCAGCCCTCCACCTTGTTTTACCCGGCCAAGCACCTTGTTCCTAACTGGTGGCAGCACTGAGCTCTCACTTAACTGCTAAGGAGTAGTTACATTTATACAGTTCTAAAATTACATTCAGCCCTTTGAAGGCAACCGCAAGGCTGATGTGGCCCCCAGTGAAAATGAATTTGGCACCCCTAGCCTAGTGTTTTCCTTTAGGGAAATTGTTGGACATAAAGATATGTCTGCCATCAGAATTGTGAATAAAAACAGCTCTATAATAAATCTGACAAGCCCACTGACTGAAAGTAACCTCCCACAGTGATCTGAGCATAAATTTCTCTTTTTTTTTTT
>PVIA01013130.1:0-33857 GCA_004024845.1 Tonatia bakeri | reverse complement strand
GGGATTGAGGCCTGAAATGAACTTGGAGTGAGCTGGGTCTTTATTTATTGATTGACTGACTCCTCAAAGTGAACTTTCTGTGATTCCACAGGTAAGTAAGAGCCATGTAACAGGTCACAGTGCTGGAGTGGTTGATGCCAATGATCAGGGCTTTCTGTCCTTGTCTAACCCAGGATGTAACACTCCCATCTGTGATGGATGTTGTGCTGCCCACCTGATGTTATGTTGGTGGGTGTGATAGCACACAGGTCATGATGAGTATTTCTAGCTACCTGGTCACAACACAGTCTCCATTCTGATTCTTCATTTTCCCTGAGGATAGAAGACCATTCAAAATGAGGTTTCTATTTTTATAAATGCCATGGCCTGGCTATAAACCCAAGAAATCAGCATGTAATTGTCTAAGTAGGTCTCACCAGAGGGTTCACAAGTTACTTTGGATTCTTCTATCATTGATGAAATAAAGGTACAAGTCCAGCAATTTGTTCTTTAGTCTGGTGAATACGTCCAGCTTGGCCCAGACTATTGGAGCCATAGTAGGCTCAAAGAGGTAGAAGATCCCAGAATGTTCACAGATGAGGGTGTTCCCACAGCTTATGCTTTGCTGAAATTGCTATCAGTAGAGCTGATGTTATCACTAGTGTCACTGTCATAACTTATGTCACTGTTTTAGCCCTTTGATATGAGCAGGTATTTACTTACAACTTCTGCAACACATGAGCCCTAGTAAGGTGTTAGGTAACTTATTTTGTTCATCTGTAGTGATCAAATCTCTAGTTATTTTGAAAGTGTACCCCCTAGGCTGGATGTGAAATATCCGTGACATTCCTCCTCTGTTATTAAACTTTAAATAAAATTTTGAATTTTAAAATAAACATATTGATAAGGTAGAAAGTTTCCAGATTTGCATTTAGTCAATAAATGCTCAAAACCATGAGATAATTTGTCATGGAACTAATCAACTCTGAAAAATAAGATGATTCCTGTCACATCAGCCATATGTAGGCCTCACTTAAAAGGCTCTATTTTGGGACCTCCATGACATGGAGCTCAGGCCAGATATCAGTGTTTTATTCTTTGTTGTTTTTACACACTCCATATGCCTGTCCTTAGACTTTTCACTACCAAACCATGGTAAGTTGAAATAAATTCTTCTCCAGTTCTGTTTTCATTTCCTTCCTATTGTGGACTCTGGGTTATTCTGTGAAAATCATTGAAGACCCAACCAGAGGTGGATTGTTGGTTGGTAAGCAGAAGTATTCATAGAGGGGAACTGTTGAGGGATGGATTTCTACATATAGTCAGGTTGAGGATTGTAAACTCTGGTAAGTTTGAGGTTGTTTGGAATTATATGGATTCAAGAGGGCTTTGGGGTGCCATAAAGAAGGGCTTCACAACTATCAACAACTGAACTCCCAAAAAACAAAAACAAAAACAAAAATGAACTAATCAAACACCTAGAACAGGAACAGATTCTCAGAAATAGAGATCATATGGGAGTTATCAGTGGGGAGCTGGAGGTGAATAGCCTTGGTGGTGAAATCAAATCAAAAGGCACAAGTGTTCATTCTACTTCTGACTCAGTAGAGAAGTGTGTGGCTGATTTTCGAAGTGTGTTCTGAGGGCTTCAGTTTTCATATGGCCTGGAGGAGCAGTGAGAAGCCAAATCTCACCCTTGTACCTCAAGACCTCACTCAGCTGAGTCAACAAGAATGCCAGGCCCCAGGAAGTTTGTGTGTCAGCAATTAAGTCTGAATAGGAGCCTGAGGGACCATGAATGATCTGGTTCATAATGAGTGTTATGTGACAGGGGTGTTTGAGGGCCAGGGTAAGCTGAAAGTCAGTGGATCCTTTTTCTTCCAGTCAGCATGGACTGTCTGTGATTCTACACAGAAGAGCTATGTGACAGATCACAGTGCTGGAGTGGTCAAGCACAGCCACTTGTTGGTTACTTTGGAAGGAAAGTGCAGCATGTCCCAGACTGTTAGAGCCATGAAAGTCTCACAGATGAAGCAGATCCCTGAATATTCACAGATGTTAATATCCCTACAGTTCAAGCTTTGCTTAAACTTCTGATCAGTAGAGCTGATGCTGTCACTGAAATCACTGTCATCACTGATGTCACCATCTTAGAGCATCAACATCAGCAAGAATACACATTTATATATCAGAGCACTTGTCTAAGGAATTTTTTAAAAGCTTGTTTTGCACGTCTTTAGCAGGAAGGCCTCTAGTATTTACAATTAATTTTGACATTAATTGTAGGTCTGTAGGATTTTTATGACGAGTTTGGGGTGGAATTGACTTGGTAGTTGAACACATTCATTTCTAGTGCTATGAATTGCCAGCTTCCTGTGAAGTCAACTAGAATAGACTGTCATAGGTTTAATGTCTGCTTTTGCCATCATGGAATTCTTAATAACTTGAATAAAGAGCCCTGCATTTGCATTTGTTATGTACTTTTTCTGGTTCTGCCTGTAGGAGTGACCTTGGTTTGAAAAACTGGTTGGATCCTACTGGGGAATGCAATTCATAATGTGACCACCAGAAGGTGATACCAACCTGGAGGAGCTGTAAAGGGATGTGGAGGAGTTTTTTGCTTTTTCACTCTTTTGTCATTAGAGGTGTCTGATGAGAAGGACCACCCTTCCCCGGCACTTGTAGCTCACAGAAGGATGGTTCTCCATCACTGGTGTACTTCAGACTTTTAAATTTAAAATATCATAATTGAATCGAATGTGAATAGCATTAACCAGACACAATAAAGTCTACACTAAATATTTCTCCTTAGAAAAATAGTAGACAGGGTGTGAGAATGCATGTGTGTGTATGTTATTGAGTAATGTCTTTGGATCCGTTTGGGGAGCCCTGTTTGTTTGGGGCAGACTTCTTGAATGTGGCCCAGACAGAGAAGCCAGGACCTTCCTGTGATCATGTTGAACAGCACAGACAGGGACACAGGGCTTATCACAGTAGAGTCTGGTGCTGTCGTAGATACAAGAATTTAGAACATCCAAGAGGAGGGGCAGAGGAACTGGCTTTGCTCACACTGTGAATATAAGACTGAGAATAATAACTTCATGTTCCAGCCACAGTGGGAGTTAAAATCTCATTGGGGTTGCAGGTGATCACATTTAGAATGCCCCCTTTGGGCATTACACAGTGATTAAGGTTTTTCTGAGAAAACCAAACGTTGTGGCTTTTTGTGCAAATGCCATTAGAAGGATGCTGACATGTTTTTGTGTTACTTTTTCTTTAATATAAGAAATGTATAATTTAAAAATTATAACCCTCTGTTTGTGAACCAGTATCAACACCAGTTTATAAAATGTCTGCATTTTTTGAATAGTATTACTTATTTAAATTAATTTATATTACTCATATGTTTAGAAGCACATTGAGGTTGGAGCCTCCAGAAGGATCTTCAAAACTGGACTGAAGATTTGCCTCACAAATGAAACATGCTGCTACTTCCTGAGAAATGCACACACTGAACTGGTCTCTAGGCACAGCCCCTCTGCAGCCTCTGTAGCAACAGTTGAGGACTCACCATCTCCGCTGCCCTCAATGCTGAAAGAGGCACAGCACACATATCACCAAACCACTTCCATCTTCCTGAAGTGTCGCATTTATTTTTGTTTTAGAAATGTTGGGAATTGATGTGTTCACTCTTAGTTTTTTGTATTTTCTGAAGGGTTCATGGAAAAAAGAGCCATTTGGGGATACATATTTTATTTATTAAGGGCCCCTTGAATGAAACGTGCACAACCAAGAATTTCATTCTCCCAAATTCTCAACCTGATCCTCTCAGACTCTTTCCTCTTTCAGTCCAGGTCAACTCCATCCTTTCTACACTCACGTATAAAATCTTTGCATTATTGGTGATGCCCCTCTTGCTCTCACAGTCATCTCTGATCCATCAGCACACCTGCAGTCTGTTTCCAATGTGTAGATGAAACCACAGCACCAAGTTCTAAGCCAACATTGCTTCTGCATGAGGTAATGTAATAGTCTTCTAACTGACCTTCAGCTGCCTCCCTTATACAAATATCAATCACACCAGAAAAAGACTTGTAAATCTTTAGAGATGAATTCTTTTAAAACCCAATCCAGGTTATTTTTTCATTCTCTGTTTGTTCCCAAACCCCTCCTGTCACTTGCATCTTGATCATAACAATTCCATTTTTTTTTACCACAGTCCAAAATGTCCCACATGAGTGCTGCTCAAAGTGCTCATCCACATAGAACACCAAGATTATCAAGGAACTCAGTGCTCTGGTTCAGAAAGCCTTGCAGTGAAGATCATGTAAACTGAGATAAACAGGACACTAAGTGATGTGGTTGGTCTACTTTCTGTCCCAGGCTCTTTAATTTCATAAAAATCACTATTTGAGAGCACTGCCCTAGAAAATCCAGTTCCTCTTTATGTTTCCTTTCATTCTTTATATCCCATCTATTCTGGGCACATTGGTTTTCTGACCTTCAAGTATGGCAAGCAATCCCCTGGTCCAGCTCTACTGTAGAAGCCATTCTGTCTTCCTGAAATAAGCTTTTCCAGAAATCTCCTTGACCCACTTGTCCCTGTTCCATATCTTCCTGCAATGTCACATAGTCATGAAAACATTTCCAGACCATCTTACATATGAAAATAACCCCAAACCCACCCATTTTCTACCTCATCCATTCAACTATTTTAACCTGTAGAGGACCTATCACCATCTGAAATGCTGCTCGTTTATTTTTTGATTATCTTATATTATCACTGAAATATCAGCACCATTGGGCCGGGGATGTCAGGTTAAATTTGTGTCCCTACATCCTCTATAATCCTGGGCAGATTGTGAGCTAATCGTTTAAAAAGGCATTTAAATCACCTGTTAATATTTTCACTTTATAAAGTGAGTAAAATCTCTTCAGTTTTAGTGAATATAAAATGTGAATGATTCCAGTACTGTTAACCTGTAGGAATCATGTAAGGAAGGGCTTCCTTCCTGATATCAATGGTGATGTAACACAAGACACTGAACATAAAATTTTGCATGATTGGCATAGTGAATAACCTGAAAACAAATTCAATCACACTGAGAAGTTATTTATTTTTTTCACAAAGCACAAAACACATAAAATAGTGGGTGAAGTTCTCTGGAGAAGGGAATTGGGATGCTATTAAAGGTCTGTGCTCCTGGGTTATTATGACTCTAAGTCTCTGCAACGGCCCTGAGAAATCTGCACTCTCCTCACTCTGTGTTTCAGAGACAAAGGGTTCACAGTGGAATTCTCCTATAGCAAGGCACAAGACCCTGCTAAACTCCTCTGTTGTCCTCTGTACCTGCCTACCCATGCTACATGGCTTAGACACATGGATCAGAGTTTCTACTTTTTACCGAATATTGAGTCTTTGAGTCACATCCTAGTTGACATAAGTGATCTTTTTCCTCTCTGACATCTTTGCTAGATTTTTACACTTCCTCAAAAAAGGACACATTTATTAAAGACAGGATCATTGACTATCTACAGGACACGATCTAGATATTTTGAAAGGCCATTACAGTTTTAAGAGCATATTTTGTTTTTAAAAGGACAATGTCTTTACAATTAATAAAATGACATGGTCATTTCATGCTCTTTAAGGACAAGCTCATTACTTTGAAAATAATGATTATGGAAATTTTAAATAAAGATGATTATTTTCTTGTTTGAAAATAATCTGATATTATTTTCATAAATGGCTTTCTCAAGGGCATTTATAAATAACTAATTTCATTTATCAAAAATGAGTGATTGATTTTTGTAAAAATATTGTTTACATTAAAGATAAAGCAATTATGTTCAAAACCAAAATGATTATGAAACAAAACCAAGAACATCAATTTCTAAGTTAATTTACTTATAGAAAAAGAAAAAGTTGATACTGCATACACATGAATTAACAAAACAAAGTTAAGCAAACAACTAAGCACCAAGCCAAAAAACAGTTCATTACCAGCATTCAGAAGCACCTCTGTGAGTGCAGTCTTGGCCACCATCTACTTCCTTAAACATAAAGTGACAATTTCCTGATTTGATGTTCTTTTTCATTATTTATTTACTTCAGTTTTTTCAATTATACTGAATCTAGGGATTGGAAATTAGAGTTTGTCTTCTCAAACTCCCAGTAATGCATATCCCACACCAAGTGCCAACATATCCTCAATCTGCCACTCTCTATTAGGTTGTGTCAAGCTCATTGAAATTAGAGTCATTCTTTTTTTATCTTTATTTGTATTGGGATAAAATACACATGAATGTAATTTGCCCTTGTGATCATTTTTACAGGCACAATATTTCTGTAGTTAAGTACATTTATAATGCTGTGTCTCCATAAGCACTATTTCCAATGTGATTTTGTCACTTAAGCATTTCTGGGTAATTGGGAATTCTCAGATATTTTACTCAGTTTGTAATTAAACCACAGTAATTAAGACACAATCATTATTACTGGTTTGCAACACATCACCTGAAAATGACAATTGTTTTTATATTATTTGTTTACTTGTTTTGACTGTCGATTCTATTATTGATGCCTTTATTTTTTCCTTCTGGTCCCACCTCTATACAGTGCCCACCTCTTTCCAGTGGCCATCACTGCACTGTTGTCTTGGTCTATGGGTTATGTATGCATATCCTTCAGTTAATTCTATCACCTTCTTTTCTCCAGTTCCTCCTTCCTTCCCTTCTGACAGCTGTCAGTCTTTTCCATGTACTTGTGCCTTTGTTTCTATTCTGTTTATTAGCTTTCACAAATAAGTGAGATCATATGGTATTTGATTTTTCTGACTGTCTTATTGCACATACAATAACATGAGTTTATTCTAAGAATTTTCAAACATCTCTCCAAAAAATAGGAATCTCAGAAGTGTGGTCTCTAGTCAAAAGACAGTTTTGTTTTTATTTTTGTGAGGAAACCCCAGATATTTTCCCACAGTGGCTACATCTATCTGCTTACTCACACTGAGTCTTTGTTTATATGTCTATCAGCCATCAGCATGTCCTCTTTGGAGAAGTGTCTATTCAGGATCTTTGCCCATTTTTTAAATTCATTATTTGTCTTCCTGGTGTAGAGGTGTATAAGTTCCTTATGTAGTTGAAAATTGATTCTTTATCCAATATATCATTGCCAAATGTGCTTATCCATACAGTGAGTTTTCTTTTTTTAATTAATTTATTTTTTAAAGATTTTATTTATTTATTTTTAGAGAGAAGTGAATGGAGGGAGAAAGAGAGGGAGAGAAACAGCAGTGCGTGTTTGCCTCTCATGTGTCCCTGGCTCGGGACCTGGGGTACAACCTAGGCATGTGCCCTGACTGGGAATCAAACTGGTGACACTTTACTTCAAACGCCCGTGTTATTTCCACTGAGCTACACAAGCCAGGGCCATACAGTGGTTTTCTTTTTATTTTGTTGATGGTTTCTTTTGCTGAGCATAAGAGTTTTCTTTTGATGTACTTTCATTTGTTGATTTTTTCTTTCTTTTCCTTGCCCTATGAGCCATATCAGAGCATTGCTACAGAGATATCTGACATGTTACTGCCTATGCTTCTTTTAGAATTTTTATGGTTTTGTAACTTTCATTAAAGTCTTTTATCCATTTTGAGATTATTTTCTGTGGTATAAATTGGTGACTTTTTTTTTTTTTTGCATGTAGTCGTTCAGTTTTCCCAACACCGTGTTTTAAAAGGACTGTCTTTACTCCATTGTATGCTCTTGTCTCCTTTATTAAATATTAGTTTTTCACATAGGTGTGGGTTAATTTCTGGGCTCTCTCTTCTGTTTCATTAATTCATCTGTCTGTTCCTATGACAGTACATTCCTCTTTCGATTAAAATGGCCTTGTACTATAACTTCATTTCAGGTATTGTAGCCTCTCCAACTTTGTTCTTTTTTCCTCAAGCTTTCTAAGGTCATTTGGGTTCTTTCATTTTTTGTTCTATGTACATTTTTAGAATATATGGTCTAGAAGTGTGAAAGATGCCACTGTTGTAATAATAATTGCATTAAACCTGTACCTAGATTGCTCTGGGTAGCCTGGACATTTACATCTTATTAATTCTCCTATTTCATTAACATGGCATATACTTCCTGTTATTTGTATATTTCTTGATACAATGTCCCTTTCTTTCTCAATGTCCCTTAGTTTTCACAGTACAGGTATTTACATCCTTAGTTACATTTTCTTTCTAGTTACCTTAGATTTTTCCTGTTGTTGCAATAGTAAATGGGGTTGTTTTTTAGTGTCTCTTTCTGATAGTTTATTATTGTTCAATAGAGTTGTTACAAATTACAGTATATTAACTTTGTATTATGCTACTTTGCTGAGTTTATTTATTTGTTTTAGATTATTTTTGGAGGACCTTTCATGTTTTCTATGTACGGTATCATGTAATGTGCAAATAATGAGATCAGAGGCAAGGTCCAACCCTCCCTTTACATGTTGTCACCTCAACAAAAGCAATCACTTTTCTGCAGAGGTGAGGGCCATCCTCAGGTGACCTTTACAAACTTAACTGTGGACTGTGAGTGGCTGAGATGTCACAAGGTACATGGTGGCCCCAGGTCCCAAGCCAACTCTCTATCTGTCATAGCCTCTGGTTCTCCACAGAGGCTGTGAGAGTGCCAACATTCTAGTCAGCAACTCTGCAGTCACAGAGCATAAGGACACTGTGCTGCTGGCTGCTACACAGTTGTGAGTTCCACTCAGGTTTTCACAACAGTGAGAGTCTGTGGCTCTTTAAGAGGATGAAGCTGTCCTGTGTTTATAGAACCTTCACATAGACCTTGTCAGGAGAAAAGATGTGAAAATTATGAGTGTGATGCCTCCAACACCAGAGTTTCTTTAAAAGTGAGTCCCTCAAATTTGGTGTTAAATATAAATGATACTTCTTTTCTCACCTGTTATTAAACTCTGAATAAATCCTTTGTGCTTTTTAAATAGATTAGCTGTGAAAGTGGAAAAATTTTAGAAGAATTGCATTGAGTCAAGAAACGCTCAATAATAAAAGCTGACATTGTCATTTTTGTTGACTTCAGGTTACATTTTACAGCAGATCCCACATTGGTTGTTCTCAGATGCACCTTCTATCCAGGGCATGAGTCACTGAGTCCCTCAGTGCAGGGGCAGTTGTCATGTGATGACCCTTGGAAGCACGTGACCAGCTTGCGGAAATTCAAGTTCTGTCCTCTTCCAAGGGTCATGTGGAGGGCCCCTGGACACTGTGTGGACAGCAAGAATAAGCTAAAAGACACCTATGTGGGTAGTAACACTGTTCTCTTTCTTTGTTTGACTTCTTTCCCTAAATTCTAACATCTTCTTGAGTCTTCTTATTTACATGGCAGTAGGTTTATTTGCATAAGTTTAGCATGACTCTATCTCTTTTATTAATAGAATATAATTGGAACCATTTCTTATACTAACAGAGCTTTGGTTCAAATGTCCTAGTTCAGACTGATGCCCAGAGAATTAAAAATAACCTCAGTCTTTATGAAGCTAATTTTGACCTGATGTTTATATTGGTATTTCTTGGAGAATGAGGCATCACCCAAAACTACGGTTACTGCAGGTGAGATGTGAGGATGAAATTTTCTAACATTGAGCGACTGTTAAAACTACCATGTTATGTTTAATGGAAAAACCTCCAGCAGAGCAAAGTGTGCAGTGAATGTCAGTTCCTCTTCACTTCAGTAGTGATCAGGATAATGCAAATTACAGTAGCCATGTCATATGATATAGAATGGGCTTGTTCATTTGAATGATGTGTGAACAACAACAACAACAACAAAACAATAAAAGGTGAGTGCAGAGGTATGTAAAAGAACAGCAGCCTGGGAGATGCAATCCCGGCTCTGTTCAAGGATTCTCAGCTATTTTGGCCATGTACCTACATTGCTAGGAACTGACACTTCTTTATAAATATCAGGCAATGATGGAGATGCAAACTGGCTCTTGGCTGAAAGAGATTTAGCTGTGGGTCCCTCCACTGTGAATGTTCCCTTAGAGTCCAGAATCTTAACACAGGTTCTTTGTGACTGTAGGCCTCTGAAATATGTCTTTTTCTAGACCATTTCACCATAATTGTAATTGCAGTGTGGTTATTGCCAATTTTTTATCTGGTCTTTTGAAACTTAACCTAGGGGGTTTGGGAATCTTCCTACCAGTGTTAAGAACCAAAGAATATCTGTTTCCAACACCAGGCCCATTACTTTGATTTTTAATCTTCCTGGTGTGTCAGTGTCAGAGGAAAAGCAGAAACCTACCTTAGTTGAGGAACTTTGCAGACAAAACATAAAATGACCTCTTGTTAAGGTTTTATGCAAAGTTTTGCTTTTCTTTGTCTAAATTAGCAAACACACATTATCGTGGTTCTTTCTGTTGTAAAACCTTCCAGGCTTTGTATCAGGGGTTTGAGTTTTCTCTCACTGTCCTATTGCATTGTCTTTAATAAAGTCTTATCTTTATTTTTAACTGACTTAATGCAAGTTTCTCTTTAACATACCCTTCCTGTACTAGCTGATCATGACATCTTACTCAAAGTGTCAATCCTTAACACATTTTCAAATCTTCTAATTTTGTCTTTACCTTGTTAATTTTTTTAAAAAAAGGTTTGCAATTGTCACCCTCTCTTCTGACTCGATGTTCACACTAGCAGGTGATCTGACTTCTCAGATTCTTCTGGAGACCCAGGTTGCCTCAAAGCAGCCTTGCCTCAGAATCCAGGAGGACTTTCCAGCATGAAAGGGGATATTTCCACAGCACCCTAACCATCAACAGTGTACTCATTCCACATACATTTTCCCTGAACTTTCAAGAAACAAGATCACAGTGTTTTGAAAAGATATTCTGCCATTAACCTCAACTACTCTAGTGAACGTGCAGGTCTCTGTTACGTCAGCCACCCACAGGCATGTACTGAATGAGCCTCTCTCAAGCCCTCTTTGATGTGCAGCTCAGGACAGACATCATAGTATTCATTTTTTTGTGGGTTTTTTTGTTCTTTTTACCAATTCCACAGGCATGTCCTCAAATCTTGCCACCAGAATTAACAAATGGAAAAAAAATCTCTTCTCGGTTTCTATTCCTGCCCTGCTCTCTGTAGCCTCTGGTGTATTTGGCTGAGATCTTTGGAGACCTGTCAACAGTGGGACTGTGTGTGAGCAGAGGTGAACACAGAGTGAAGTCAGGGAGGAATGATGTCTTCCCAGAGTCATATGAGAAATTGTGAAGCCTGAGGTGTGAGTGGGTGTAAGGCATTCTCTGCTTTCCAGGGACTTTAAAGGTGCCATACAGGAAGGGTTATTTTGGAGGCTCAGAATGAAGCTGAATATTATGAGTGAGGGTCTGTCCTACTGTTACCAAACAGACCCACACACAGTGCCAAGGGTGGTTACTATATACAATTACTGAAAGGAACCCCACTAGGTTCGATTGTCTGCCACCTTTGGAAAGTCATCTCTCAATGCCAGATATTTGTGATAAGTAAAGGAAATGTTTATTTAAAGCTATACAGACTTAAAGTAATTACCTAATGTCTTCATTAAAATATCAAAGTCCTTTTGGATACCCACAGATACCTACAGTGCTTCCTTCTCCCCCTGCCCTAATTCAGGGTACCATAAGTCAGGAAAAAAAGCAAATGTCTGTGATTCAGGCTCCTGACATTGTCAACTGTGCTGCTGTCCAAGCAGGATCTCTAATTAATCCAAAGCTATGTGGCACCTTCTCACGGCTTACTGGCAAGAGTTCTTTCACCCTTATTCCAAGCAAAGTATCTCCTGCTTTCCATGCCATGTGGCCAAAGCGAGCATCCCAAAGCCACATGATCCTCTTCTACCAAAGCTGTGGGAGTCTCCACTCTGGCCAAAACCACATGGTTGTTCTTTCCACCAACACTGCGGGGAGGGGGAGATCTCCACTCTGCCAGAACTGAGTGGTGGTTCTCTGTTAAAGCTGCATGGTGGTTCCCCCTACTAAAGCTGCAGGGGTTCTCACTCTTGCAAAGCTGCGTGGCTCTCCCCTCTATTGCCACAGCTGATTGGTTCTCTCCCTGCAATGGCTGCTGAGTGTGGGTTTAAGTCCCCTCACCAATCCTCCTCTATAGCCCCATTTCCAACTCCTCCCACAGCTGGCTACACTTGCCAGCACTCCCATATCCTTCCAGTTTTACTGGGCTGCCATAGTGAGTATGGGCACGTGTGGCCCCATGTTATGGAGTTAATCACCTCCAAGCTCTCACACAGACACTGTAACTTGGGGGACCTGTCCCCATTTACAACTTGAGGGAGAAGTCCGTTCCATCCCACTGGCTCAGAGCGTGGTCACAGCAATTTAACATATCTATGCAACCAGTTAAATGTTATAGATTGTGGTGAACTCTAGTCAGCAGAGTCTGCCTGTTGTGGCCAAAAGAGAAAATAAATGCACAGGCGACAGCAATCGTGTGGAGAAAAAGGGCATGGCACAGCTACTCTTTCAAGGGGAGAGTGTCTATGAGTGTCTCAGCAACTTTCAAGAAAAGAGCGCTTGGACACTTGCCTAGACAGGTTTTTATTGTTTTTCTCGGGTCTTACATCAGAGAAAGATTTATTATCTATTACATAGAATATTGTTGTCTACATTTTAGGTACAATCAAGGAAGTGAAAATAACATGCAGAGGGGAATGGTGATGAGCTGATTAACTCTGTCCTTGGGAGAATTCACACAGGCTTTGGAAATTACCTTGAAGATATACAATACACATTTGTTGTTTTAGACCAGGGTGATGGAGTTTTAGCAAGAGCAAGCCATAACAGTCGGTATGCATTTTCTAGGCCTGATTCCCATGGGAAAACTCAGTTTGAAGGTGTGGATCCTGCCCACCACTTCACTTCTGTAGGTTTTCCATACAGAGCTGAGTCACATTTGCCAGACTGAAACAAACTGGTCCCCTACTATTCCCCCCATTTTTTTTCCTTTTTGTTAAGGCTGTTGTGGTGATGCATGCCACAAGACTTGCTACTTGCTGGTCTCTTTTGCAACCCTGGGCAAGTAATTTGTAAATGCATCATAATATACAAAGCATTATTAAAATCAGTAAACAAGTAGTGGCTCCAATGAATGACAATCTTAGGTTGAGTCCATCAAACTAGTGTTTTGGGTTTAAAGAGCCGAGATTATGATTAAGGGTTTGAAGAATCTCCTGCTTAGTCAAGCGTTGAATGTCCTGCAACTGTTGGTGTAATCCCAGTTGCAATTTATTAATTTGTCCCTTTAAGTTAGTAGAAAAAGCTCCTCTTAGGTGATGTTGAATATCACTCCAGGAGTATTGGCTGGAGTTCCATTGTAGTGGGGTGACACACAGTTTAGAGAAACCAGGATCACAGGTCAGCTGCTGATGGGTCACTAGCGCATCCTGACATTCACAGATCCAGTTGAGGCAGCTGCTTCAACTGCAAAAAGGTGAGTCAGGATTTCTTGATCAATCTGGGCTTGTTGAAGCATTTCTATGTGTGACGCCATGGGTGTCTGTGTTCCTTCTGGTTGTTCAGTGTCAGCTGGGCCATCTGATTTGTTAGCTGATCAGCTTTCATCTCCAGGTAGTGGAGCTTGATTTCTGTTTTGTTCATGATAAGGCTTCACCCTTTTAGCTGGAAGCCAGACAGGACCTGTAGGGATGGAAACACACATATACCCTCTTCCCCAAGTTAAGAGGTCTACAGGACCCTGCCAAGTACTACCTCCCAGTGGATCTCTGTATAGAACCTGAGGATAAGATGACTTTGGTTCTTTCTTCTGAAAATGTTTCTCAATTGAAGTACAGAGTGATTCATCGCAGTTTAGAAAATTATAGGTAAACATAGCTAACATAATCAAATTTTGGGGGGTAGACACTTGACTCCCCCTTTTTTGTTTTTTAAGAAGATTTTTAAAAGTATGATGCACCTGTTCAACAATTGCCTGACCAGTTGGATTATAAGGTATTCCTGTTTTATGTTGGATATTCCAACGTTGAAGGAAGGCTTGAGTAGAATGGGCAAGATATAGTGGGTCATTGTCAGTTTTAATTTGCTGAGGCCATCCTAAATGACTAAAGGCTTCAAGCCAATGGGCTCGTATGTTTTTAACAGATTCTCCTGTTAAAGCAGATGAACATTGGGTATCATAATAAATATCAATAGAAATATGAATGTATTTGAATTTTCCAAAGGGAGAGTAATAAGTGACATCTGTTTGCCAAATCATTTGAGAACTTAGTCCTCGAGGGTTAACTCCTGTGGATGGAGATGTATTACTACGGGCTTGACAGTGAGGGCATTCTTTAATAATTTGCTGAACTTAGGAATGATAAAGAAGCAGTCTTTTAACTCTTTCTATTACTCTTTCTGTTTAATTTTGAGGGACTTTTGCCCTTTTGGAAGGGCTCTTTTTGGCTTTTAGCCCTTAACCCTTGGCTTTCTAGTTTGCAACAACTAGGGAGCAGTGTTTCAAAAAAAATAGAGGATTAATTTTTTTTCTTATTATTATTTTTTCCTACTTCTACTTACTTTCTTTAGTTACTCACTCTAATGTCTTTCCTTCCCATGCTACGCAGGAATGTGGCATGTATCCTTTTCCTTTATTCCTTCTTACTCTTCTCCTTCACAATCCTTCATTTTCTTAATTCCTTCTTTCTTTCTCTTTTCTTCACTTTCTTAACCTTTCAACTAATACACTCCTCCTTTTTCCTTAATACAATTCTCCTTCAACTTGTACAGACCATCTTTGACTTACACAGATCCTCTTGGAACTACACAATCCTTCTTCAACTTTTCTAGCCCATTTTAGTTTTCCCTTTTAACTCATTCAGTCATAACCAACTTTAGAATAACCCATATTCAATCCTATTTTTTTCAAAACTAAATGCCATAATTTATACCTTTCATTACCAAAACCATATATTTTCCCAATTTAATTAAAATTCTCAACTTATAGTGACAACTAAAAGTAAGTAATTAGTGTGCTTTAGATTGACAAATTTATGAAGACATTTCATAACTTTCAGAAAAAGTTTTTTCCCCTACTGGCAAATACATTTACATTTTTTTGTTCTTGGTGATCACTGAATTGCTTGAGTGTGCTCAAAAGTGAGCTGTCTCATTATCTAGTGCCCTTGAAAATTTTAGGGAGACTGGAGAAGAGGCAGGGGAGATACTAAGCTTGACATAGCTTCTTTCCAGGACCAAAGCAGTGTCTGCGTTTCCAGGAGGAGGATTCAGAGTGTTTAAAAGACACACTTTCTCATTGTTTTTATTCCTGAGCTTTTTACTGTCTGAGGGAAGTGAGATCTTTTTCTTCTTAAAATAAATAATTTAAATTCTTTCTGAATAGAATCCTTATGATGTAACATTAGAGATCTCATTCCGTTTACCAGAGGTTTAGCAAAAACATTTTGAGACTGAGACTGAGCCATTCCTTTTAAAACAGAAACAAAAACAAAACCTGAAGCAAAGGCAAATTTCAAACAAACCAGTACTTTCAAATTAAATCCTCTAAAAAGATGGAGGATGAGACACTAGCCTTTATCTCATACCACTTGGTGCTGTTTCAATTTCTGCCCAACTTTTTCTAGATAACTAAGTCTAAATATTCCTTATTAGGAAGACATCTAGCAGCTTTTAAAAAATGGCTGAATTAGCATAAAACATTGCTCTTGTCCTTTAGAGAGCCTGTTTTTGTTGTTAAAATGTTTGTTTTTTACTTTCAATTTTTGCCCTCTCAGACTCCACAGCCCATACTAAACCCTAGCCAATTAGCCATTGGGGAGTACAGTGTGGTGGATCAAAAATGTACTGTTGGTGAAAACTGTCAGGGAGGGCCGCCTGGTATCCAGGGTACCCTAACCCTGCTTATGGGTTTCAGGTATTTTTCACTTGTCTAAGACTGCGAGGAAGAGCTTGAAGTACCAGGTGACCAACCTTTATGATGCTCCCTGACAGAGCTGAGAGTTAAATTACTGTGATTGGAATTCCCTATGAGACCTCTGCACATCTTGGGGATTGACCCCCGACACCTCCTCAAGGCTCCTACTCATGTAGGAACGCTTGAGATCTCAAGCCAGAGGGAGGAATGTCTTTTATCTTCGGTGCTTCAGCAAGACGCTGAGATGGTCGTAAATAAGCCTGTAACTAACTGAGTTCTCAAAGCAACCTTTGGAGTCTGGTTGAAACCAAAACACTCATTTACTATCTGCTTTTCTGTTTGCAGGCGGGCGGAGGGACAAGGCAGAATCAAAAGGTCTGCAAAAAGCAGCTTTTAAAGAAAGAATGCACAGAGGTGCTTGTAAGAAAAAAAAAAAGAAAAGCTAATTGAAAGGAAAATTCATTGCTCTCTCTCCCAAGCCTAAAAACTGATTGGGGGTTGTGCCACAGGGATGGGCTTATGAATGTTTTTCACAATGTGCCTCTTGTTGCATGGGCTTTTGCTTGCAGTTGGCAAGAAACCCAGTGTTCTTCCCTGACCCATGTCCAGCTCATCCTGTCACAGGTGGCTTTGTTGGGGAAAGCACCTTTGTGGCTCTTAAATGCTCGACCTATGCCCGTGGGGTACAGCGATTGCCAGAAAGAGAGAGCAAGGCTTCTGCTTACTAAATAGAGTGCAGTCACAAAAGAGGGCGACCTTGGAAAAATATCCCTTTTCCCCTGAAATACAACACACCCTATGACCTTACTGAAAAGCACTCGGGGTGGCCGGCCCTTACCTGGGCTGTTGCGTGCATTCCAACCACATTGGTGTGTTGACCACAACAACAGCTGGTAGCCTCTGTGTCCATGTTCCTAGGTGCCAGATGTGGTGGACTCTGCTGGCTCTGTTGTGGCTGAAAGAGAAAATAAATGCACAGGCAACAGCAATCCTGTGGATAAAAAGGGAACGGCATGGCTACTCTCTCCAGGAGAGAGTGGCCGAGGCATTCATAGGCACTCTCCCCTTGAGAGAATAGTCGTGCCATTCCCTTTTTCTCCACAGAATTGCTGTCACCTGTGCATATTTTTTCTCTTTCAGCCACAACAGGTGGACTCTGTTGGCTGGAGTCCACCACAATAGATATGTTAAAAGACCATTCCAGGGGTTAGCTGCAAACCTGTTGCTTTACGAAACAGCCCTGCATGTTCCTGCCCCATGTGTCCCTTCCTCCAACTCACACCTGTGGGGGGAAGGGATGAGGGCATCTTAATATTTCCTAGACACCTTGACTTCTGGACCCCATTCCAAATCCCTATTTGGGCCCCTGCCACTTGGCTGCACCATGTTACACTACCTGTTGCAGGAGGGGCAATTTGAGCACCTGTGGTAAAGTGAGGGTGACATGGTAAATAAAAAGAATTCAGGAAGGCACCTGTTGGCTAGATACCCACTATGTCTCAATAATTCTCTCTTGCCCAGAAAAAATTCTCTTGCCTTGTAGAATTGATAGGGGGCTTAAGACTAGAAAATTTTAGCTTAAAATAAATAGCCATAAATCTAGCAAGTAATGTATATGTTAAGCTTTTGTTTCAGAAACTACAGATAAGGCCCATCTGGCGCCTGACAAAAAGCAGCTGACCTCCTGGGGCACTGGCTAGAGATTATTGCCTGGCCTGGAGACATCCAAACTGAGAAGAAGCAGGCGACTTCTGCCTCTCAGAGGAAAAGAAGACCCCTCCCACTTGGAGACAGCTAACTGCCAAGGACGGGAATGTTGCAGCTCCAACTTCAAAGAGTCTCACCAATTCCTGTTTGTCTTTTCCCCCAATTCCCTTATAAAAGTTCTGGCCAGGAAAAAGAAAGGAAGATGGTTTGTTAGGGTATGAACCCACCATCTTCTTGGATTGCCAGCCATCTGAATAAAGCACCTATAAAAGATTCAATCGCTGTCATTGCTTATTGTATTTGGTAGTGACAGGCAGCCTGAACACCGGTGTCTTTTCCGGTTACAGAATCACTTATGTCAACTACCTGTAAGGAACTCATTGTGACTTATGAAATAATAAAAGACATCATTACCCCTTTTTTCTCCTTGTCCAAAATGTTTTCTATTCCTAATGTTGCCTGATATACATTGGAATTTTTAGATTTATGTGAATTCTCTATGACCATATATTAAAAACTATATTCCTTTCTGCAAATCTGTCTCTCTTATTTTGATGATTAGCCATGTCAAAAAGAATATTTAGAAGGTGGGAAGGATAGTACTACTATCATTTAGCTTTCATATTAGCTAGGATTTGTAAGGCTACTGGGTTGCAAGCAGGGAGTTCAGTGTGAAGACAAGTGCATTGTTCAGGTGACCAGTGAGGATGATTGGACCAGCATGAAAAAAGTGTCAGTTTCTGGATTTGTCCTGATAATCTAGAATCAAATAATTGACTAAAGAATTTAATGTGTGTTGTAAGAAAAAGAGAAGAGTTGTGAAAATACAAAGAGATTCAGAAAAATTCTGCAGGAGGACATTGATATCAAAAATTTGGCTGGTATTAAAAATCTTAAGGAATCTTGAAGTGCCTTTAAATATGGGTTGTCAAGAAAATACTTGGACATCAGCAATCATGTCCAGTTTGTCTCTTTTGTCCACTACTGTGTCCCCAGTTCCTCAGATAGTGTCTGGTAGGTTTGCAGTATGCATTCATGATGCAGTTATAGAATCTACAAATGAACAAGCAATAAAGAATCAAAGGGCCTCCTGGACACCCATACAGAATATTTCTTATTGACTAGGAAAATACAGCAATACCACAAAGTTACCATGACTGCAGAGGCCCTTATCAACCCATTGCTGTTGTAGTCACATCAGGACATCTTTGGAGCATTCCTGCTGTAGGCAATTTAGGAACTAAATTAAGTTAAATGTAGGAGTATCTTAATGACACTGAAACTGACCTGGCACCCCTCTGGGCGACTTCCTGGTCCCAGTGTATCAACAATGGAAATGGGACTAGAATCTTTCAGCAGCAGCAAGCTCAGAAAATACTAATTAAAATTAGGGACATGTAAAAATACAATAAAATATCTGATTAAAAAGTAAGTACTGATAGCATAAACACTAATCTGATACATGAGTCAGGATCACAGAGCTCCTAGTTTTACCTCAACAGTTGTGGATAAGATCATAACACATGTTTTGAGTTACTTCCCAGGAATTAAGTTCCCCAGGAGAGGGAAGCTGTGAACACCATATAATGAAATGTTTTGATTCAAATGCATCTTTAAAATTTTCTGTAATAAGAAATCAAAAGTTGATACACTTAGGGTGACAATACAATGTCAATATTTTAACTGGTTTGGCAATATTTTATTTATTTTTCAACATTTTTTATTGTTGTTCAAATTCAGTTGTCTCCGTTTTGCCACCACCACTTTCCCTCATCCCACCTACCCCCTCCTCTCACCCTCAATCCTGTCCCCTTTGGCTTTGTCCATGGGTCCTTTATACATGTTCCTTGAAGACCATTTCCCTTCTTTGTGCCTCTTGCTCCCACATTACCTCTCTGGTCCCTCTTCTCTGGTTGCTGTCAGTTTGTCCTTCATTTCAAAGTCTCTGGTTATATTTTGCTTGCATGTTTGTTTTGTTGACTAGGTTCCTTTTATAGGCGAGGTCATATAGTCTTTGTCTTTCGTGCCTGGCTCATTTCACTTAGCATCCCATCCATGATGTCATGAAGGATAGTAGCTCCTTCTTTCTTTCTGCTGCATATTATTCCATTGTGTAAATGTACCACAGTTGTTGCATAAACTAAAGATGGATAAATGACTTCACTATATGTGATACCATAAAAGTCCTAGGAAAGAACAAAGGCAGGAAAATCTCATAAATTCAATACAGCAATATTTTCACTGATATGTCCCCTAGAGCATGGGACATAAAGGAAAGAATAAGTAAATGGGATCTCATCATTATAAAAAGTTTCTGCATGGCTAAAGAAAACACTAGCAAAATGAAAAGGGAACTAACTCTATGGGAAAACATATTTACCAATGACATCTCAGACACATTTTTTTTCTCCAGAATATAAAAAGAGCTCACAGGACTCCACTCCAGGAAGACAGGTGACCTAGTTAAAAGTGGGAAAAAGACCTGAACAGACACTTCTCCAAGGAGGACATGCAGACTGTCCCAGAGACATATGAAAGGATGCTTAGCATCACTAGCTGTCACATAGATGTTTGGTAATAAATTAGGTACTCAATAAGTTTAATTAATGACTAGATGTACTGGAACTGAGCTTTCAGTTTCAGTCTTATCCCTGACCTGATAAGAATAAGGAGTGACTTTTCATTCACAGAGTTCATGGTCTGGGGGACAACCACCTGTTGTTTCTGAAGCCTTCTGTCTAGGTCATGATGCCCTAGCCAACAAAGGAAACTTCCTGTGCTGAAAGGAACAGGAGAATCCAGAATTTGCGGTTGCTTTCATCTCAGAGGGGTTGAGGTTTCTACAAGAACATTTCTTCCCCTAAGAGAACACACAGGGCCCCTGGGTTGAGTATTCATGTGGAGACGATCCAAATCCTGGACCTTGTGGGCAGACAGGGACACAGATATGACCTATATGCAACATCCCAATGTAGTAATGGTGAACACACAGGGAATTTGGGGGATCCACCTTCCAGGCCAGAATCCTCCACCAAAAGCCTCAGAAGAATCTTCACCAGACCCTTCCCTTGAACACTTGAAAACATAAAGCTCTGTCTGAAACAGTATATCTCCCTGGAGGGACAGTACTCCTGAAACTGGACTCATAATATTTGGGACAATACCTGACTTTTCATAGGGCTCATCCTGCACTGGTCAAAAACCTGTGTATCACCTGACATTGGCTGCAAGTCTGCCTCAGTCCTCTAGGGAGCAACATTGAGACACACATAAAATAGACACAGGAATCTGGCTTTGGCTAAGAAGAGGAAGGAGGCTAATTTTCATCCCCTGTTTTAACAGGCCTTTTGGGCCCTCCTTCCTGCCTGTTCTGTCCAGTCTGCTACTTCTAGAGACTGTTAATGAAAGGGGCATGTGCAGCAACCCTGACAAGCTCAGGGGGAAGGCCACGTGGCAGGCTTCCCAATTGTCATATTATAGTCTGATCTAAACTTTCTAACTGGGCAGGTAATGGCAGGTTGCCACATCCCAGGACTTCATTTTCCTTAGTAAAGGTCAGTCTTTACCTTCAGTGAGTCCTGAAGTCTTTTATTTTTTTCTTTTCCTCTTGGATAGCATAACTTTGACACATCTAAAGGATTTTCTTTAAAGGGCCATTCACAAGCACAGAGTCTGAAACAAGTGTGTGAGACCACAAACTCTTTATGTTATGAGGAACCCTGCACACCTTCTTTTTGTCCTGTAAAAGTGAATTAACCTGTACCCACCAACATAAAAAATACATATATTTCTCCATTTTGCCTTTTACTCATTTCTAGAGATTTCCCTGCCATGTTTTCTCTCACCTTCTAATAGGTTTTATACAACCTTGTTCACTATCTACTTTGATTAAAATGTACAAAATAAGCTACAAAACTGCCTTCACAGGATTTGAGACCTCAATCTCAGACATATGATGTCAGTTTGGCTCAGATAAACTCATTAACTTGATCTATAGGATTCAACATTTTTTAGTTTGACAGGGCCTTGGAGCACCGCCTCCTCCATGGGGTTCTGTGCTGCCCTGTACCTCATGAATGGCATTAACCATGGAAGGGGAGGTGATCACGACAAAGCTGCCAAAGTAGAAATCAGAGGTTCTCCCAACAGCCCGGCAGCACAAGGACAGTTGCAACAAACAGACATGGAGAGGGATGACCAACATGAACATGTCCCCCAAAAGAACAGAAAGCCCGTATGCACTGAACTTTCCCAGCAGTCCTTTCTTCCTGGGACATGCAAGACACATCCCACTTCACACCACAAAATTGCAGGTCCTACTGAGACTCCTGGTTTTGTGTGTTTGTCCCGGGAAGCAAAAGCCAGGCTGGTGACAACTTGAGATAAAAGAAGGGTTCCTTCTGCAATTACCACCATGCTTAACACCTGCTCACACCCAGAGTCATGTCTGTGACCTTCCTGCTGGGAGAAAAAAACACCTCAGAGCATCAGAGAACATGGAGAGGACCCAGTGACCAGCTGGGTTTCTGTGTCACAAACAGAAATAATCCAGGTTTTTAGGACACCTGCGGCTCTATGAGGGGTGTTGACAGTCCCAAGACCAAGTTTCAGCAGTGGCCAATGTTGGCCTTAGTGTGTTATCCTCTCAGGGACACATATGCCTCCATCAGCCTTGCTGTTGCAAGTATACCCTACAGGTCAGGTGTATCAACCTCTTCTGACAGCTAGTCAGATGCAGTGTCTCTGATTCACTGCACCTCAGAATCTGTAGTATAATAGGATATGGAGAATTCCCTGTTCACAGGAAAGCAGAAGAAGTTCTACCTTCATATCAAGCCATCACAAGTTGAATGGGAACCCACATTACCTAGAGATCTGCTAAAGATGCATTTTTAAGATTTCACCTGGAAATAGAGATGTTAAAAAAAATTCACAATAGATCTGATGCACAGGAGGGTTGACATTATTTTGACAGCTTTTTCAGAGTTAGCTATAGAACTCCTGCTCTGAAGGGAAAAGTCAAATGTGAAAGAGAGAGGACTGTGGGGGAGGCTATTGTATCCCTGACAGGGAGCTGTGGAAAATGCTTGAAACTCAGATACTCCATGCTTTTGCTTTTCATAACACAACAAGACAGTGTGTGTTTGTGTATGTGGGGTATACAGAGGCTTTAGAAGTTCTCAGGAACCAAAACTATAGAGGAGCAGTACTGGTTACAAGGTATAAGAGTGGCAAGAATGAGGGCTGGGAGAGAGAGGATAATGTGACAGACCCTGCCCCCAGCTGACATGACAAGAATAGTAAACATGCCCCAGAATAAAGCTCAGCACACAGGTAGGACATACAGCAGATTGCATCATTCTGGACAAAGGTGTCTGTGAGCCTTATAGAAACTCAAGCTTCTCTTACAGAGGCAGCCACAGAAGAGTCAACATACACCATGGGGTCCCTTTCAATCTCTACCCACAGAGGACCTGTCCACTGGCAAGGGCTCCTGCTGGTTGGTAAGTAGGAGACAATACCTTGGGGTAGACTAAGGATCTGACACCGAGACTGGCTGGGATCTGCTGAAGACACCAGAGCTCTGAGAAAAGAGTGAAGGTTTCCGATTGGACCTGAAGCTAAAGGACAAAGGAGCAGAGTAGGATGAGGAAGGGGGCTCAGCAAGGGGAATATCTCATAATCTGGAAGTGGCGAGAGGCAGAAAACCCTCATTTGCTGTGTATTTCCTGTTATTTGTCATGCTGATATACTGATTTATCAGGAAGCATCAGAAATATTTAACAAAGAATGTTAGACATTGTCTTTATCACCAACCTATGCAATGGGCCAACAGATCCCAGGATGTACAAGAGACTGGGATCAGGCATTCACTCAACCCCATGTATTTCCTGGCTGTTGCAGTCACTGGAGGTACAAAATGAGACAAGTCCTGTTGTCATGGAGCCCATATTCTATGTAGGAGAGAGGGACAAAAAAGGATCCAGATGTGATGTCACGTGCCCACAAGAGCCATGGTAAAAGAGAGTAAGGGCAGCTCAGAAAGTGAAGTCAGAGAATCTTTAAATAAGATGGTCAGCAAAGGTGCCCTTCAAAATGCCACTGAGTATGAGGTGGCATCTGAGCACAGTGAAGGGGTGAATAAGACAAACTGCCGGAGAAGAGTATTTGAAACCAAAAAAATAAAAGCTTCAGAGGTGCCGAAGTGAAAGGGGCCATGGCTCTGACTTTGACCTGAGAGAAACTAACTTACCTGCAGACCAAGGCTCAGGATTCAGGACCTCAACTTTCCATCTCAAAAAGTAGATACCAATAATCATGCTTTTTTTTCTTATTTCCTAGTCTCACTCTTCAACTTCTGGAGCCAGCCCACCACAGCCCAAGTGACAGTTGTGTCGATCGATGCTCTTGAGGGGATGGATGTGACTCTACATATCCGCCATAATGTTCGCAATGCAGAATACTTCTTGTGGTACAGGGGAACAACCATTGACAGCAATCATAGTATTGCATATTTTCTAGCAAAGACAAGAAACCATATAAGAGGTCCTCCAGGTGGACGAGCAATAGTAAACAATGATGGGTCCTTGTTTTTAAGGAATATCACCATGGAAGATTCAGGAATCTACACTGTACTGATCCAACTACAAGGCTGCCAAAAAATGATAGCATGTGGAGTGCTTGCTGTATACCGTGAGTGATTGCTCTCTGACCTCTGGGTATCAGGTGGGGTGAATTTAACTTCACATGCAGGAATGATATACCCTGGACACTACCTCCATTCCCCTTGGCATTTTGATTCAGGGTAGGTTTTAGTGCTTAACGCAGGATACATTCAGAATGCAGACAAACTCCTAATACCTTACTTCTCTTCTCAAATTTGAGCTCTGCAGTCAGTCAATACAGAAAAAGGGATCAGGTTGATGGGAGTAAGTCAGCAGAAGGAAACAAGACTAATTTTAGCTTCCTGATTATCTGCCTATTCACTTACCTTGAGAATGACACTGTTGTACTATGTCAGAGCACAGTCTGAGACGCCTGTGAAATTCTGACACAGGTCAGCTCAGAGACCCCTCCCAAGACACTGTCCCAAGAATCTTTACTCCCAGGACCCTGATGAGCCTGTGCTAGGTTGGGCTTGGCCACCTCAGGAGGGCTGAGTATGTAACAGTTTAATGGGTGCCCAAGTCACAAGGCTCCTGAGGTTGTCACCAGTCTGGGCTCCTGACCAAGACCTGCATCTCTTCAGAAATGGAATTTGGTCTATCACCACCTGAGTTTTGTGTGAAGAGAAGAGTTAGTCAATGTCCTTGTAGACAGCTGGCTAACTTGGGGGTCTTGGGAAAGTTCAGATGAAGGTCAGCATCCCTTAAAAGAAACTGAGAAAAAGATGCTCCTGAAAGCTCCACATTCACCAGGGATCAGCCAGGGGTTCTCTCTGAGAATCAATAAAAAACAGATGACACTTTTGAGCAGCTCTTCTATTTCAAGATTAGGTCATATCCTCTAAATATTTTACAGTCATTACACTGACACCCTGGAAGCTGAATATTCATTGAGAAGAAAATGAGAAACAGAGAGATATGGTCATTAAAAGAGAGTCACACAAACCGCAAGCAGGTGATCAGGGTCACTAGAATTCTGTTTGTAGCCACAGACTTCATTTCCCTACCTCTGGGGACTTATGAGGGAGTCTTCAGATTCCTAAACCAACAAAGTGGTTTCAGGTCCTTTTCTCTCATGTGTCTTCAGTCACAGGGACACATTTTGTTTTGTGAAGGGAATAAAATGGAGGCAAGCTAATTTTACTCTAGAAAAACATTATCTTCACTAACAATCAGAGTCACTGTGTAGATTACCCAGGCATGCCCCTTCAGTGGCTCATCCAGACCTCCCTGCACTGGACTTAACATCACTTATTTTTGTCCTGTTCTGTTGCAGTCTATCCAAGCAGATATAAATGAAAGGACTATTCTTTCTTATTCTCCACTCTACCCCTGAAACCAGCTCAGGATGAACATCTAATAAGCACTCAATTGCATTTGTTGAATTAGGAATAAATAAATGGTGATTGAATGAATGAATGAATGATCCAAAATCTCTTCAGGCCTGGAAACTGGATGCAGAGTGCTTCAAATCCTCACCACAGGGAAAGGGCTTTAGTGGTCCCAGGAACTAAGAGCATCGTCTCAGATCCTTTTCTTTTCTCTAATAAAATAGGACTTCCTGTCAGTCTTAGGGCCTGGGGTATAAATAATAATTTTCACATACAGAAGAATTTTATTTTTTTTCCAATTTCTGTCTCATGGCCATTTAACACAAATTGCCCACAAGAGCCAGAATTTCAGCAAGTCCATGCTACGCACTTGTTCTAAGACACTGATTTTGCATTTGCACATGTTTTCACCTGTCCTCAGAGGAGAGAAATGGATTTCATGGTAGAGGGTAGAGCACATGATTATGCTGCCATTATCAGCTTCTGTCTGTCCTTCCTCCTCTTTGCTAAATCATTTCGTGGACCCTGCTCTATCACTCATTGGCTCACTGGCTCATTTCAGTCACATTTACCTGGAAAGACTTGACCCATCTCTTAGCCCATGGCCTGAGTAGTCAACTTACCAACGTCTTGCTCCTGTTCTCTTGTGTTATTTCTGCTCAAACCTCATCCATTGTCTAAGATGTCCTGGAAAATAGTGCTTCATAGAAACACACCTTAGTTTGGCAATAGATATCTGTGCATCTGGAAGGAATGGCTTCTGGTCAGGCAGACAGTCAGGTGGTCATTGAAGAACCAGGAGAATCGCAGTGAATCCCTGTCGTATGTCTTTCCTTAACCAGCACTGATACTTAACTGACACATGAGAAAGTCTGAAGTTTCTTCAGACTTATAGCTGGAGGACATGCATCTTCTGAGTGCTCTGATTTCCAAACATGTTCTTGTGATATGCTGATCTGCCTTGTTAGTTCTAAGACTCAAGTTGACTAAGTGGTGAGAGGTACCAATTGTGCTTGAAGAAGCCTTAGGAGATATCAAAGGTACTACACAGGGCATTTTTTTCTCTTTCCTGCAGACCAAAGTTAACGACAACAAGCATCACAAACAACAAATTCAACCTTGAGAGTTTTGATTTCCATTTTTGTACATAATAGTGGTGTTGAGCATCTTATTCTGTAACTATGTGCCATTTGTATATGTTCCATGGAGAAATGTCTATTCAAGTGTTTTGTTCCATTTTCAAATCAGATTATTTGGTTTCATGGTTGTTAATGAGTGTAGAGGTTTTTTTTGTGTATTCTAAATATTAACTTTTTATTGTTTATATAATTTGCAAAATATTTTCTCACATTTCATGGGTCACTTTTCAATGTATTATGTCCTTTTTGGGGAAGAGACATTTTCATTTTGAGAACATCCAAATTGTCTATTTTTTTGCCTGTCTTCCTAGTGTCACCTTCATAAAATCATTGCCGAATTCAATGTCATAGTGCTTCTCTCCATACGTTTTATAAGCATTTTAAAGGGTTAGGTCTAAGCTTTAGAATTTGATATAATTTGACTTAATTTTTGTGAGTTTTGGTATTAATATGAAATTAATTTTGATATAATTTTGTGGAGTATCAGACAGAGATCCACATCATTAATTTTCATGTGGATATTGCTGTTCAACACCATTCATCGTAAAACTGTATTTTCTCCAATTAAATCCTGGTCTTTTCTCTTTTTAAAATTAATTAATTATTTTTTTATTGTTGTTCAAGTACCTCTGTCTCTATTTTCCTGCCACGATTTTCCCCCACCCTACCCACCCCCAACTCCAACCCACAGTCCTTCCCTCCTTTGGCTTTGTCCATGGGTCCTTTATATATGTTCCTTGATGACCCTTTTCCCATTCTTTTCCCTCTTACTCCTCTCCTCTTTCCCCTCTGGTTACTGTCAGCTTGTTCTTTATTTCAGTTTCTCTGGCTATATTTTGTCTGAGGTTATATTGTGACAGAGTGGAGTTGCAGCTCATTCCTTAATATTGTCACCTGAACCTAGACAATTGTCCTCCAAATGCCTGGACCACCCTCTGTTTACCTTTACATAAGTCACTGTGGGCTTTGAGTGGCTGAGATCTCTAAGGAAGCCATGTGGCTGCATGTCTGAAGCCCATTCTCAATGAGTCCCTTTCTCTGTTTCTTCACAGCGATTGTGAGTGTGCCCACCATCTTAGCTAGCAACACCACAGTCACAGAGAATAAGGATGCTGTGGTCATGACCTGCGACACAGACCAGGAAGCCATCGAGTGGTTTTTTAAGGGTGAGAGTTTGATCCTCACGGAGAGAATAACGCTGTCATTTGACCTCAAAAACCTCACCATATACCCTGTCCTGAGAAGGGATGCTGGTGATTACCAGCGTAAAGCCTACAACCCAAAGAGTTCTGGTACAAGTTCTCTGCTTAAGTTGGATGTGATATTTAAGTGACTCTCCTTTCCCCTCTATGTTGTTAAACTCTAAATAAAGTAGTTTTTTCAATATCATGATTGATTCATTCTAAAGGTGAATAATTCTTAAAGATTTGCATTGAGTCAATAAACACTACGAAAATGGGAGCTCACATTGTCATTATTTTTGACTTAAGGTCACATTTCAGACCAACCTCCACCTTGGTTTGGTTTCATGCGTACCAAGTCCACAGTGGAGGAGTCCTTGTGACACTGCATTCCTCAGAGGATGGGCAGTAGTTGTGTGACAACAAATGAGAGAAAGTAAAGAGCTTAGAGAATCTGAGCTCTGTGTCTTGTCCGAGAACACATGTGGAGGGAACCTGTTGCAGACAATGTGAATGGACAAGCAGACAACAATGTGAGTCACCATACTGATTTTTGTGTTTCTCTTTGATGTCTTTCAAAGATTTCTAAAGTCTCTTGAGTATTGTTCTTTTTATGCCAATAAAATTATTTGTATGAGTTCAATATTTCTGTTCTTTTTGTTAATAAGGTATATTTGGAAACTTGTAATAAAACCAAGGCTTTAGTTCAAATGTTCTAGTTCAGACTGATGCCCATGGAATTTGAACTGACCTCATACTTTATAGAGCTAAGCTTGATGTCTTCAGACTTTTCGTACCTCTTGCAGAAGATACATCATCCAAAGTTAGTGAACTGGAGGTGAAGTGTTTGGGTAAAGCTTCCTAACTTCAAGAGGCTGTTAAAACTCCCATCATATTTTTCATAGAAAACCCTCATCAGAGCAGACTATGTGATGAATGTGAGTTCCTCTCCACTTAGGTAACTAACTAATCAGGCTAAATCATGTGACAGCAGCCATGTTGTAGGGTCAGGAACACACTTCTCCCTTAGTGATTAATTTTGATGAATGGGGAAGTGACTGTAGAGATAAATGTAATGTCTGAATGGAAATCTCCAGAGGCAGAGCCTTCTGGGAGATCAGGTTCTGGCTCTTTTCAGGGAGTGTCAGTTATTTTGCACCTCTTTATAAACTGCAGGAACTGATGCAGATGCAAACTATGTCTTGGCTGCAAGAGATGTAGTTGTGTTTCCCTCCCCTGTGCAGAAAGCAGTTTGTTTATGACCCAGAGGCTTAAGGTTCCCTCAAATTTGTTAACCCCCAGACTGGTTCTTCCTGATTGCAGGCCTCTGACCTCCATATTTTAGAGTTCTCCTGAGAAGTATAATTGCAATTTGTAATTACAGATTTTTTTGCCACTTGGAATATACATGAGTCTCCTTAAAATTATCTTGCTAGTGTTATGATTCAGAAAGTATCTATCAAAAGGACCTGTGCCCATCTCATAAAATTTAATCATCCCGGTGTCCCTGTGTCTCAATTTCTGTGGGACATACAAGCATAACTTGGGTGAAGACCTGTGAAACCAGGATGCAAGAAAACCTTCTGTGAAGATTTTATGAAGAGTTTTATTTTTAGTTTTTCCTTTTAATCGGAGGCTCAGTTTGTTTAATTTTTTTAATTATTGAAATGTTTGTGTTTAAACTGTACCTTTCATCTTGTTTTTATTATTGTTCAAGTATAGAGGTCTCTGTTTTCCTGCCACCACTCCAAGCCCACACATATCTCCCCTTTCACCCTCAATCCTATACCTCTTTGTCTTTGTCCTTGTGTCCTTCATACATGTTTATTCAGGACCCTTCCAGTTTTTCCCCCATTACCCCCTTCTCCTCTTACCTCTGGTTATTTTCAGTTTTCTCTTTATTTCAATATTTCTCATTATATTTTCTTCTGTTGTTTGTTTTGTTGATTAGCTGCAACTTATAGATGATGTCATATGGTTTCTCTCTTTCATGACCCAGCTTATTTCCTTTAGCATAATGCTTCCCACTTTCATTCATGCTGTCATGAAAGGTAGGGGCTCCTTCTTATTTCTGATGTGTAGTACTCCATTCTTTTAGAAATCTTTGGTAGTTTCCAGTGTATACATCTTCCACCTCCTTGGTTAAGCTTATTCCAAAGTATTCTAGTGTTTCTAATGGTATTGTAAATGGAACTGTTCTTGTAATTCAATTTTGAGATATTTATTGTTCATGCAAAAAAATGAAATGAGGCTGTTTTTCTCTAGCAACTACACTGAATTTATTAGTTTTAACAGGTTTTGGGATTGGGGGATGATATCTTTAATGTTTTTTACAGGTAATATTATGTTGTCTATTAAAATAGATCATTTTCTTTTTCATGTTCCCATTTTGATAGCTTTATTTTATCTTTCTGACTAATTGTTTCAGCCAAACTTCCAGTACAATGTTGAATAAGTGGGGAGAGGAAATTTTTTTTATATGGTTCATGATCTTAGTAAATTTTGGTGTTTTTACTGGCAGTATTGTGCTAGCTGTAGGCTTTCAAGCATGACATTTAACATATAGAGTGGTTTCCTTCTATGTCTACAGTCCTTGTCTTTTATCAAAACTATACCCACTTCCCTCTAGTGATTTTACTTGATGGGGATATTCAGTTCATAGGCAGAGAAAATAAAGTCACATAGGATTGAGAAAACATTTAGATGAAACTTCTCGAAACCCAAGATTATGAATATTGGGTTGGTTCATCTTTCTTTCCTCCTAAACTGTTTAATGAAAGGGTAATGTCTTTTTAATTACAATAAAGTTTCATTGGACCCAGAGACTTATAGTGGTGGCAAGCCTGCCCTCTTTGACATTTATGGAAGTTTACATGAGGAGTGTGACTTGTACATTTTTGAAGTTTAAGAAACTTCTAGGAAAGAATCAATAAAAGCTTATGAGAAAAATATTTCATGTCATAATATGGATGACACATGGCCTGGGAAGTGGTTCCTGTGCTGGTACTAGAGAGATGTTCAAAGAACAAGTCAGGGTTCACCATGGAGTAATCTGGCATCAGAGAGAAAGTGCTGTCCACTTTTTATACATTGTCATCTCAGTGATGGCAATGGTCATTCTGTACACATCAGGCCCATGACATGATGAACTTTACAGAGCCTACTATATACTATGAGTGGCTGAAATTTCTGAGGAAGCAGCATGGCCCCATGTCCCAAGCTCACTCTCAAAACGTCACATTATATGTTTCTCTAGAGAGCCCCTGAAAATGACCATCCTCATAAGCAGGAACACTACAGTCACAGAACACAAGGATGCCCTGGTCATGACCTGCTACACAAATGTGATCTCCACACAGTGATTATTCAGTGGCATGAGTCTGCTGCTCAGGGAGAGAATTAATCTTTCCTGGTTTTACAGAAATGACTCCCCAAAGGTTCTTTTATTACTGTAGTTTCTTCCCACTACTGTATTCAGGAATGGGGATCTCAATGCCATAATATTGTAAAAAGGAAAAGAATTGTTTATTTAAAAGATATACAGGTCTAGACAGGTTTAAAATAATGGCAAAATTCTGCCATTAATTCTCACTCCTTTAGAAAACAAAGATATACCCACAAACACACTGTTCTGGCCTCTCCCCTTTGTCTAGTCAGACCAGTCTCAGAGTATGCCAATCAGAAGTACTGCCTTCCAGAAGAAAAAAAACAAAAGAATTCTGAAGTCTGTAGCTTACCTCTCCTGGTTCCTCCCCATAATCCATGCTTGCCTGGGTAGATTTCCCTCCTTTGCCAACATCATCAGCTATGTTGCAAAGATCTCCAATTCTTAATCCAAAACCATGTGGGATCTCCTCATGGCCAGCTGTTGAGAATCATTTTCACCTGTTTTTTGCCCTGCATGGTCCTGCCAGGTCCCTGATTCTTCCTGTCTTACAGGGCAGACCCCCGTTTTGTTTAAATCCTAGCCTGGATTCTTCCCCATAACATAATTTCCTACGCCTTCAACAATTGGCTACACCTGCTAGCACTCCCATACTTTCTACCTTCCTAATCTGACATAGTTAATGCCAGCCTGCACGGCCCCATGATGCACAAGCTGCCTTTAAGCTGCTCTCGTAGGCTGAGAAATTCCCTCCGGCTACATCACATTATGGCTTATAGTCATGCCCATCTCTCTGGCTGTGCCAAGGCAAAAGTTTTATTATTATTTCAACCCTGGCCCAAATACCCTGTTACACTGGCACAACAGAATCTTCATTATAGACTCTGTCAAATAAATAATGCTGAGAATTACCAGTATGACCTTTCCACGCATCAGTTTCTTCAAATTCCATGTAATATATGAGTGACATACCTCCCCCCTCTGTGTTATTAAAGTCAGAATTTGTTTTTTTCAATTTTATTAAATTTTTTTGTTGAAGTGGAAAGTCCTTAGAAGACTTTCACTGAGTCAGTAAATACTCAAAAATGTGAGCTGACATTGTCATAACTGTTGACCTAAAGTCACATTCCACACCAGATTCCACCTCTGGTTCCTGTAAGATGATCTTCACCATGGAAGTGACACTGTGTCCCTCCAAGGACAAGCAGTGGTCTTGAGATGACTGGTAGGAGCACATGATAAACTCACAGGAATCTGAGCTCAGGCCTTCCTACTTGTGGATGTGTGGAGGGCACCTGGACACAGTTTTGAACAATGGAAATGGACTAAAGGACACCCATGTGGGTAGCGACACTCATCTTTGCTTCAATATTTGATTCTCCTCCCAATTTCCTAGTCTGCTTGAGGATTTCTGTTTTCACAGCAACAGAATGATTTGAATGAGTTCACCATGACTCTGTCATCTGTGTTAATAGTATATAAGTGCAAACTTTCTTAATACAACCAAGGCTTTGACTCCAATGTCCTAGTTAAGAACAATGGCCACATAATTAGAAATGACCTCATCTTCTAAAAAGCTAAGATTGACCTGATTGGTATTTTGGTATCTCTTAGAAGAGGGAATTCCACAAAGCTAGAGAGACTGTAGGTGAAGTGTGAGAGTACTTCTTCCTATTGTTACGGAAAAGACGACTCAGACGGCCTGGGAGTTTACGAAGTGGGGTTTATTCAGGCATGCGGACCCAGAGGAGATAAGATCCAAATTCTGGGCTCTGAGTTTAACTTGGGGCTTGCTTATATACTCTGTTACAAAAGCGAAAGAGGAGGGGGGAGCAGCTGCTAAAAGCAAGCACACAGAAGTGAAGGTTAGTGTTTTGGCCTTGAGATAACTGCTTATCGGGAAAGACTGCTGTCTGGGAACAGCTGCTGGTCAGCTCCTCCCTAAGAATGGCTACTGTTTAGCTATGTACCATCACACTATCCTCAACAGGCTCTTAAAACTCCCATCTAAGTTTGCATAAAAAGAAGTTTTGGAAGAGCACACTATAGGATGCATGTCAGTTCCTGTGTAGTTAAGTAGCAAATCAGGGGGAAAATCCAGTGTCCCCAGCCATGTTGTAGGATTAAAAATACTCTTCTTTCTTGGGGATGACATTTGATCAGAGGGAAAGTCACTACAGAAAAAAATTTAATGTTTCTTTGAAAAAATTAAGAAACATAGCTATCTGAAAGATCAGAACTTGCCTCTCACATATTTTTGAACCTGTTTATTAAAGGCTGTGAATTTGCAACTCTTCATACATTGCAGGAATTGATGGCAATGCAAACTGGGTCTTGGCTGAAAGAGATTTAGTTGTGTTCTTCTACACTGTATGAAAAGCAGTTTTGTTAGGACCTAGAGGGTTTAATATTCTCTCATATTCACTAATCATTTGACAGGTTCTTTCTGACTATAGGCCCCTGACTTCCGTTTTTTAGAGCATTTTCTTTGAAAATGTACATGCTATTTGTAAAAGCAGATTCTTGCTCTGCCCTTCTGAA
>PVIA01013129.1:0-33831 GCA_004024845.1 Tonatia bakeri | reverse complement strand
AATAGCTCTTTAAAAAAATCAAGGAGAAAATGATTTAAAAACCCAATTGAAAAAAAGTTTAATGTAGAAACAGACAATTCACACACACAGCTCTTAAACATAGGGAGTCATGTCCAACCACACTTATAACTGAAGAAATGCAAATTAAAACTACATTTCGTCTTCAGGGTATTGGCAAAAAATGTAAAAGAATGACCATACATTTTAATGGTGGGCTGCGGCAAAACACTCACTCATATGTATTGCTGGGGGGATGTTCTGAGGGAAACTTTGCTGATTCTAATAAAGCCACGTATGCACTTAGTTTTACACCTAGTGATTTACTTCTGGCAATGTACTGGAAATATGCCTCCAATGATACAAAAGTCTGATGCAGCAAGGTTATTCTGTGCAGTGCTGACCATAATTGAAAAATATTTGAAGCACTCTAAATGCCTGCACCGAGAAGACTAGTTGGATAAACTACGGTAAGGATATACAGTGAGGTAGTACACAACTGTAAAAAAGGACAAGTAACATGAACTGACACAAAATATCTTCCAAAATAATGGTTAAATAAGAAATCAAAATTCAAAGGAGTATCTGTAAGATGAAGAAAATGGAAATAATAAAATACACGCATCTGCTCCATTGTGCAAAAACACGCAAACACAGGTGGGAAAATCAGAAACCTGTAGGATTGGTTACCTGTAAGGAATGCGGGTGAACAAGGTAGGAAAATGAGGGAAAGGTGACAGCATGTGGGAAATGACACAGTGGTTAACATAACCCCAGAGAAGTGGGCTCGGGAACAAACCAGCCTAACCTAAGGCACTTCGCATAATAGCACCTTTAAACCATACACTCTAAGGACAAAGATGAAAAGAACTGTGCACAAAGGTAGTGCTCAGTTAGATTGCTTTTCACAGGGATACAGGTTAGCATTTGAAACCACTTAATGGGTGTCCCGGGACTAAGGGTACATGACCTCCGATAAGTAAACGTCTTGTAGATAACGAGAGCCAGGCGTCTCACTGACGGAATGAGGAGTGACAAATAAGAAGGAGCGAATACAACGAGCACGGTTGTACTGCCTTGGGGGGCGGTGGTAACAGTATGAACTCGTGGTTGCAACAGACACGCGGACGGATATAGAAATGGACACAGGGTGTGTGCGTGGGTATGCGCCTTTCTCCGGCTCTGTTCCAGGTATCCCTGCACCGAGGAGCATAGCTCCTGCTTAGATGTTGGTCTCTAAACAACATTCTTAAAAAGAAGGGAAAGAAGGAAAGGACAGCAAGGCTCCTTGGAGAAAGAAGTAACTGATTCTAGCTGATTCTCATGCTGCAGGGAAAATACAATATTGAATCATCCTTTGACGCTGGAACATAGGAGGCGCTCTAAGAAACATCAGGGATGTGTCTAACGGGCAAGGGGACCAACTTGGAAAGATTCCCAATGACCAAATCTGGAACAATTTGAACAATAAAATAATGACAAAATAATAGATTAAAACTCACTAAAATCAGAATCTATGAGTTCATTTTGAATAAATAGGAAAATTTTTCCTTTTCATAGAATGCCAACGAACAAATGTTGAAGGAATGAAGAAATTGAAAATTACTACTTGCCAAGGAGCACTACAGTAATTGTTGTAGGCAGAGATCACCAGATATGCTAACGTAAGTGGATGGAAGCATAATGAGAAACAGAATATGTAGCCTTAAATGATCTCCTCACAAGATATTCGTTAATGTCAAAGGTAAAAGAAAACAGTAACTTTAAATTGAAGAAACTGGCAGCCAGCACCGCAGCAAAGTATTCATTAAATAAAAGGTGTCTGCTGAGAGGGTATACTGAGCATAATTCAACATCATTTCTGTGGTATTCCTGACAAGAATGCATAACCTGAACTTAATTATGAGGCAAAATCAGACTGACCCAAATTTAGGAGAATTCAACAAGATAACAGGCCAGTACTCTTCAAAACTGCCAATGTTGCTGAGGAAAAAAAATGAGAAAATTTTCCAAAGTAAAGGGGAATAAAGATACACAACATCGAAGTACAATGTATGATGCAAGGTCGGATCCTGGGTTAGAAAAAGGAAAGCAGTGAAACAAGATAAACAGAAATGAAGGCTGTAAATTAGGTAACAGTATTGAGATAATGTTTCCTTTTTTTAAGATTTTATTTATTTATTTTTAGAGAGGGAAGGGAAGGAGAAAGAGAGAGAGAGAGAAACATCAATGTGCGGTTGCTGGGGGCCGTGGCCTGGAACCCAGGCATGTGCCCTGACTGGGAATCGAACCTGCGATGCTTTGGTTCGCAGCCCGCGCTCAATCCATTGAGCTATGCCAGCCAGGGCTGAGATAATGTTTCTTTTTAAAAAAACTATTTATTTATTTATTTATTTTTAGGCAGAGGAAGGGAGGGAGGGACAGAAGGAGAGAAACATCAATGTGTGGTTGCCTTTCACGTGCTCCCTACTGGGGACCTGGCCTGCAACCCAGGCTTGTGCCCTGATTGGGAATTAAACCAGTGACTCTGGTTCACAGGTTGGCGCTCAGTCCACTGAGCCACACTAGTCAAGGCGTGATAATGTTTCTTAATTTGACATTGTGGTGGTATAAAATATTTGCATTTAGGAAATCTGGATTTTAAAAATGTGAAAAATTTTTGTATCACTTTGCAACTTTTTTTTTGGTAAACCTGAAATTATTTCAAAAGGAAAGTTAAAAGTAATGTTTTTAAAGGAATGCCCTTTTAATCAATCAATAGTTCTCTTTCAAGAATGTTATTTGAGCCACATAAATATGCTTTTTTCTCAATAAAGCTTTTTATGTTTAATTCAAAAATGCAAATTTTAACCATTTAATTTTTTTATTGCTCTCATTAAACAAAGAGAGAAAGAAAAGAAAGAACCAAAGTTAGTCATTTTAAAAGGCAGTGAGTCCAGAACAGAATTTTGTGGACAAAATACAGCATATATTCCTTTTCCTTATTCATTTTAATACAGAAGATAGAAATTTCCAGTTAGTGTCTATGGCAACTTCAAGGAGAAAAGAAGTCACAGAAAAAGTGGCCTGAAGCAGGAAAAGTAGAAGGGCAGGGCTATTACCGCTATTTATTTTGGTGATAATGATAGGTGCATTCATTTCATCATTCAACAGACTTCCAGGCACTGGGGCCCAAGGTTCTCTGAAGCTCCAGCCATGTGTGTGTGTGTGTGGGGGGGGGGGTGTTGGAGATTGGCAGGGGCAGGGGCTCTCTGAGGAGGAAAATGCAGTAACTGGAAGGTGTTGGCATACACAGAGCTATTATAGACGAAGCAATTTAGCAGATGTCTCCCAGGCGGAAAGGACATCTCAGCGGAGACAAGAAGGTCAGAATTACTCAGCGCATTTTTGTGAATCCTCTCAGCCGGACATTTCCTTTGTTGCAGTCGGTTGCCTCCTCGAGTCTCCGTCCGGTTAGTCAGAGAGAGAGGAGGGAAGACCTCACCAGCTCTGAGAAGGGAAATAACACGCACAAAAAAACATGGATGGACTTGAGAAAGACCAGGACAATTGGAGGAACCGGGGAGTGGGGTTTCAGAATGGCCCGTGTACTGGTGGGGGAGAGCGGGCAGAGATGGGGCCAGAAGGTAAACTAACGCCTGAATGTGAAGGACCTCATAGTCTATGCTGAGGACAAAAAGGCATGACCCGCTATGGAGAATTTTTTATTTCAGTGTGTAAGTTGTCGGTGGTTTGCAGCTTTGTTTTTGGACCCTCTGTCAGAGCAACTTCCTTGTGAGGATGCTGCCCCAAAGGTCGCAGAGATCGTCCCAGCTTGGAGGGTCCTGTGGAGAGCTCTGAGGATTGCACGGTCAACTCCCAGATGGAGAGTAGAGGAGACAGCACTGGGGAAGACTTCGCCTACAACGCTAGCAGGAGACTTGCAAACCACACTAGCAAACACCTCGTCCCAGGAGTTCTTTCCCAATTTTTCAGAAACTGGCTTTGCCTCTGAATCCAGGGATTTATGGCAGGTAAATATCCTCTGGATTCTCACAAAGATAATGGTAGTTAACACTTCTAAAAATGTAATGTGGTGAGACTTCCGTTTTCCAATTCCACATGTAAGGAGCTTGGAAGTCACCGCCCCATCCTAACAAGCAAAGAGCTACACAGACTGCAAAGTCTGTACCTCTTGGATCCATGAGAGAAAGGAGGACATGGGGTGAACCATTACCCCCTGCAAGGCAAAGACTGGCAGGTGAACACAGAGGGTCACGATCTAACCAGAATAGAACTCAGGAGCTGGGGCCTCCATGGGAACCAGGGTCAAGGTGGGAAAACCAGGACCATAATCGATAAATTTCTGGAGGCTCAGACTGAACAAGGCTAAGTTGAAAACAACAAGGGGACTCTGTCCTAAATGAGCCCGCATACTTCTGTGCATTTCACCTCCAAGAGCTTGACCAGGTTCTTACAATAAATATCACAGAGAGAGAAATCTCTGGCTTCCTGTAAAGGGAGGGGAAAGGAGAGAGTTTTGAAATAGACCAGAGCACTCTCTTCCTAACAAGATCTGCCCTCAGGGGAAACAAGTTAACCAGAGCCCAGCCTGCTGGGATTTTTATCAGAGGCCACCTGACCCAGGGGACAGGAAATACCCAAGTCCAACTCACTCTAACCACTGTGTTCTGTATAGGTGCATGTGTGAGCGTGTGTGCTGGGGGCTGGTGTGGGGACTGGCGTGCAGGCAGGCATTCTCTAATGAGAATCAATTGCATGTTCACTGTCCTGAAGCAAAGGCTCGCTGAAGACTGAGACCTGATCATAGGATTACTGAATGCTTCCTCTCCCCACCTCTTACCATCACATTACTAAAGGCCTATTTTTAGCAGTTCCTTTTACCAAGTACAGCACGCCTGGCTAGGAGCAAAACTTGAAGATATAATAAAAGGCAAAACACCCAGTTTGAAGATACAAAGAAAGCAGAAGCAACTATGGCCTGGATGTTGAGATCATCAGACCAGAAATTTAAAATGTAATTACCATGCTAAGGGCACTAATAGATAAAGTAGACAGCATACAGGCATAGGTGGACAATGGAAGCAGAGAAATGAAAATGCTAAGAAAGAATCAAGAAGAAATGTTGGAGATCAAAACTACTGTAATGAACACGAAACATGCTTTTGATGGGTTCACCAGTAGACTGGACACACTGAGGAAAGCGTCTGAGCTTGAGGACATATCAGTAGAAATCTCCAAAATTGAAAAGCAGAGAGGACAGAGACGGAAAAACAACAGAATATTCAACAACTGTAGGCAACCACAGGAGATAACACATCTGTCACGGGAATACCAGGGGAAGAAGAGAAAAACACAGAATGAGTGTTTGAAGTAATAATCATTGAGAATTACCCCAGATTAATGTTTGACGCCAAACTGGAGATCAGGAAGCTCAGAGAACACCAAATGGGAAAACTGCCAAAAAGACGTGCCACCAGGGCATAGTGTTTTTGAAAATCCTAAAAGAAGCCAGGGGAAGAAAAAATCATCTTACCTATAGAGCAACAAAAATAAGGACTGTGTTTGACTTCTCCTTAGAAACCATGCAGACGAGAGAGCGGAGTGCAAGTGTTTGGAAGCGTGGGGAGAAGAATGCAAGGCGTCACGATGGCGTTAAGCTGCCCACCGTCATATTCGAGGTTGGCACGATGGCAAAGCTCAGCATCGTTTGTGAGTGACCGGGCCGAGTAGGCGTGACACTTCCTGCAGTTGAGGCCAGAGGATTTTCCACTCCGTCTCTTCTTACCAGTTGCCACAGACACTTCATAAAATTACTCACCAGAGATGGGAATGTTTTTAAATTTTATCTCAAGAGTATGCTCCACTTTACTGGAAGAAAAATCAATTTACATTTTACGGGTTTTGTAAGATTTCTGTACTGGTCAGGTTCTGCTAACTGCTATTAAACAATAAAATAAAAATAAAAATTCAACAATCTCCCAAACCTCTATAGCACAATTAAAGAGTATTTCTGGTTCATGGTGCAGTCTAATACCGGGAATGGAAGGTGCGGCCTCCAAGTCATGGTCACCCGGGGATCCACGTACTTCTCCCGCAGGGAGGGAGGCCTGCCATCACCCAGGGCCTCGGCGTCCTTCACTGCAGACCAAACGAGAGGGGTCTACACGCTTTCGGCCCACGAGCCCTTACAGTCACGTGACCTCACGCAATTGCAAAGGATTCGGATAAATGCGATCAGGTTGTGTGTCCGTTTCCCTTCCCCCATTTCCATGGGAAGACTGGGATTAACTGGCCTCCCGTTTCTGACTTATTCTAGGAATGTTTTTGTGACAATATTTTTTTTATTTTTATTGTTGACACTATTACAGATGTGACAGTTTTTGAGATGGTATTTCCTTCCCTTCTTTTGCATAGTCACTGTATGTCGTCATGACTTTTATATTCATATCATGAAAACTTTGATATATTTCTTTCTCACAAACTATTCACTCTTCACATTAATTTACTATGGCAGACAAGAAAATGAGTGGTATTTATGAAACCTATCAGAACATATCTCCCATGGCTTTTTTCTTAACAGGGAATTTATTTTGTAGAAGCATTTGAATTGCATGCTGCTTTCTAGGGACATGTGTGTAACTCAGAAGACTTTATAATTAAGTCACAAATTTAGCCTTAAGCCTTTTAGCAGTCAATATGCATATTTAAGTATTATTTAGTCCTATGTAGATCCTAATTGTCTATCATCGTAAACATCTTATATAATATTTTAGAAGGCTATGGAGGATGGGAGAATGAGGCAGTGAATTGTCAGGAGTTACTGATACAGGAGAATCCTTTCCTACCTTTTGTGAAAGCATCACAAAAGTTCACAGCAGGCAGAAACAGATGCTGAAGGTACAGATTATAGTATTTGTGGAAAGCAAAGCATGGAAGGAGGAGGGCTTCTCATCAAGGTTTGACGCAGGTGGATGATTGGGGGTTGAGGGTTTGGTGATTAGGGAGAATTTAGATGAGATTCTGTAACAAAACTATACAAGGCGCCAGCGAACTCTTCCAACTCCAACCTATATTTTTTCTTCTCTACGTGAAACCCATGTTCTGTTGGAAAATGTTATTATACTCTCCCTTATAATAATCTGTTACGTCTCTGAAGACAGTCTTTTGACCACAGAATTTGGTATCACATCAGGCAACTCTTCAATGCATGTAATAAAAACAAGAATGGTGATGAAAGAAAACTTCACTTATGTTCACCATGTAGCTGGTGTTATCCTAAGTGCTGCACATGCCCTAACCCACGTGGATCAGTACAGCATCCTTCTACAATAGGTGTTATTGGCACAGAGAGGTTAAATAATTTGTCCAAGTTCACACAGCTAGGGATTGGCAGAACCAAGATTTGAGTAACTTCATTACAGTAATTTCTATATTATATTCTTCCTACACACAGAGGTAGGTCTCAACATTTCAAAATTTTTAAAATTTATAATTTTTTGGGAACCACCCTGCCTGGTATCAGAAGCTGTAACCCCCGCCTAGGCTAAGGCTGAGGGAACGACCTTGGAACCATAAGCCAGCAAGGAGACAAAAGCTTATCTCCCTGGCAGGAGCGCCACTTCTGCTCCTTTTACTTCACCCTGCCTGAACCCCAATACTTGGTCGGTTAGCCAATGACAGGTAAGATTCCCCAAGGGGGGAACGACCTAAGACAGGAATGATCACGTGGGAGGCCCCCAAGGAAGGACTGTGGGGGCTACGGCAAAAACGGGATGATGGACCCTCACCCCCCTGGCTTTGACAAAGCCTGAGTGCTCACGGTCTGCGAGAAAATCTCCTTATCTCTTGGTTGCCTTAGTTCCCCTTGCTCCACCTAAGCCTGAAACAATGACAGGGTGGTGCAGCCCTGTACTAGAAAGGGTGGGTTCCCCGGGTGATCAGGCCTAAGAAAGAATATGTAAAATCCTGTGAAACCTGCTTTGTTTAGAATGCTCTCGGTTGAATGAGAAGGGTCCAAGGAGGAAGTAAGTTTGTTCTTCAAAGTTTTACAGCTCCTTGACCCTAACTCAAAGTAGGCCCTCAGAGTTCCTTGTTATTTGATCCTTACTTCCCTGCAATGAGTAATGAGCTTTACCTGAATTCTTGTACAAATGAACCCAATAAAAAGCCTGTTGGGGCCGGAGAACACATACCCTCCCCTAGTGAGGGTGGCCACCCGGTCCCTACTTCTCCACAGAAAACTGCCTGTTTCTGTGAATGTTCATTTCTCGTGCGTCGATGAGCCACCCGCAGCATTCCACAGTCACTGCCGGTCGGTGATGGCGCATCAGTAATTCCCTAATTATATCATGAATTCATAGTTCCATGTTAGTTCACAGTATGAATGAACAAAACAAACATCTCTTCTATCTTACCCCATCTGTGTGTGATCGATCGTTTTGTTTCTTGTTGCCAAATATGCCCACATACCAGATACCAGGTAGTACACTTAAATTTGTTAAAATTTATGGGGTGTTCTGTTATATCTGGATTTGCCTCCAAACTTTACATTTCTGTTCCCTACTTTAGGATTATTATAAGTTAACAGTCCTAATCATAAGAAACCTACTCAAGCTTGTTCCTAATTTCCTGATTAGTGATGAATGCGTCAGAATATCCACAAGTTTCCTTTTCCCAAAGTTTAAAATAAAAGTGAGAAGCCTTGTATATTAAATTCACCCAGGCAAAGTATTTATGATAAATGTGGCATTGTAATTGCAGTTATGAGTTCCCGTGCTTTAAAAAAATACATATAGTTTTTTTCTTTCTTTATTAGATATTTGCTAATGTCCAAAAAAATGAATCAAGGAAAAGTATGTGAAAAAAATTCCCAGGTTACATATGGGGGGGGAAATGGTCTCATTCTCCCCTGGGACAGAAGTTTATGATCTGATGTGATTAGTTGCACCATCTGAGAAGAAATTCAGGCTCTACTTGATCGATTTGAATGAGTCGAAGAACCCCTCTGTGAACTTCACCCCTTGTCTCTCAACTCTGGTGAAATCTAATAAACTTTAACCTTTAGTCCCTCAAAAATAATGATCTTAAACTACAGTACTCTATTTTCTTATCTTGTCTAACTACAAGAGTTTAAGTTCTCTACTTTCCTATTAAATATCTCTATCAGGAGGTAAATCATTTAATTGGTTTTCTCAGAGAGCTTTTCCCTGGCAGCAAGCTTGAAATAAAATTTAACTCCCTATAATGATTTTCCTATGAGAAATTGCTTTAGAGATATTTTTCATGGGACTTTGTGATTTTTACTAAAATTCAAATTCAACTGAAACAGAGGTAACACTTAAATTTTTATCAGCCTCATTTGTGGAATTCACTCATTTCCTTTTCAAAGGACAGCTTTTGATTGATGGCTATGGTAGAAGCTGGCAGCCTCCTGATGTTGATGCCTGAGGGGATGAGAAAGGGGCAATTTTTAAAGGGGAGAAAGTCTTAAATTAATTAGAAAGACAGTGTAATTAAAAAACCAAGTGAGAGCAGAGCCAGGGACACAATTTGACGGGTGCTAAAGAACAGTCCCTCTCCAGCTCTGTGACTGTGAATCTTGAAAGCCAAGTGTGAGTTGGTATATAGCTGTGCTTTGCTTAACAACAGCCATTGTTCAGAGCAATCCCTACTCAGGTGATTTTGTCCCCGTGCAAACATCACACAGTGACTTACACCAACCTAGATGGTATTGCTTACCGCACACCCAGGCTACGTGGGACTGCCTATTGGCTCCTAGACTACAGTCCTGCACAGCGTGTTACTGTCCCAAGTACTACTGTAGGCAACTGGAACACAATGGTATTTATGTGTCAAAACATAGAAAAAGGACACTAAAAAACATTACACTATGAAAGATAAAAAATGGTACGCCAGGACGGAGCCCTTACGCTATGGAGCCTGCAGGCCTGGAAGCTGCTCTGGGCGAGTCGGCGAGTGAGTGGGGAGTGAATGTGAAGGGCTGGGTGGGACATGGCCATGACTCTACGAACGTGGTCCGCTTGGGCTGCACTAAATGCATTTAAAAATGTTTTTATTCCTCAATGCACCATGCTACCACGGTCATGGCAGCTACGACCTCACCAGGCCATAGGGATTTTTCAGCTCTGTTATAACCAAACGGCACCCCTGTCGTTTGTGCGTCTTCCCTCGGCCAAAATGTCCTTACATGGCACAGGGCTGCACTGTCTCTCCACTGCATACAAGGTTACGTGTGTAAAGCAACCTAACTTTTGAAAAAAATGTAAACTTCCCTGTGCATCATTTATGTCAGGATATTATTTCACTAATCCTTATGGATCATACAGGAACGAAGAGTGATTTAGACCTAATATCTGCTCTCTCTGAATGACTGGAATAGAGTTATCTCATCATCTTGACAGAAACTATAAAATTTGTATATATTTTTAAAGATTTTATTAATTTATTTGTAGAGACAGGGGATGGAGGGAAAGAGGGAGGGAGAGAAACATCGATTGGTTCCTCTTGCGCACCCCCAACTGGGGACTGGCCCGCAACCCAGGCACGTACCCTGACCAGGAATCAACCAGCGTTTCGGTAGCTAGGCCAGTGTCAATCCACTGAGCCACACCAGCCAGGGCAAAAATTTATGTTTTTGAAAAATACATAGATCTTTTAAAATATAAGAAAACGCATCGATGTTATAAAAATATGTATTCATTAAAAAAGATCCTTTGAGGCACTGTTCAGTCAAATAGACTTGGCTCAAAAAGTATAAAGTTAAAAATTAAAAAAACACCACAGCCGACTTCCTAGTTCTCCAAGAAGCCCTTTTGTCTGTTGAGAAAAGCTATAATCTATATTTCCAAGGAGGCGTTAGGGGTGGGGGAGGGTCTGGTCAAATGTCCACCAGATGGCGCTCCACCTAGTCAGGTCTCAGTGAGTCCTGCCTTCCTCACTCACCTCTGTCCCATTCCTATCTCAAGTTGCCACCAGATCTAAAATGTGTATTCACTCCTGTTGTTTCTGGACGATCAGAAGGGCGGGCCTGTTCCCCACCTCCAACCTGCCACCCTGTAGAGCAATTATCTTCTCAGATCAAGTCTCAAATTGGTGACTCATTCTTTCCTTTCTTAAATTCCCTTCACTGGTTATTATTTTTTTTTATGTTCTACAATTTCCTGCTGGTACTTTTCACTAATGCTAACAGTCCTGGAATTGGCTGCTTTTAGGCAAAATACACTTTTTCTACTGAGATTTTTCTGAGATTTATTTTAGGATTCCCCCCCATATAACTCTCATACTCCCCTACCTTTGCTTTTCATAAGATTCCATCAATAACCCCGTATATATATGCTGGCCCATCAGTCTCATCTGTCGGCCAGCCCATCACTTGTCACAGAAACCTCAGCAACAGCTGCAAATGATTAGCACCAGCAGCTTCTAAAAGAAATCTTCTGAACAAGTGAATGATTTGGCATGTGGCCAATGGCAGGACGCCTGGACTAGTGATTAGTTCACCCCATTGAGTCTTTGAGTCATAGGTTTGCTTCCTGTAAGAGGCGTTCAAAAAATTAGAGTTGAACCCAACTTTCCTTGATGCAATAAAACAGAAAAAAAATGTTCAGGTGAAATTCCAAGAGCAAAGGGAGAGGAATGGTAGCTCAAAGCAGAAGATAAAAAGTGACTTATTAGCCAAAAGTTGCTGTAGTTTGTGAAATAATTTCCCACTATCCTTCCAGGGAGTCACTCTGGCTGTCAGTTTATACCAGTGCATCATGTATAAGAATCACCATCAAAGCAGAAGGAACTGGCCATTATCCATGAATAACAGATAACCTTCCCTTTCCTTTTTTGTATTTCAAAATGGCCCCTTGCTGTCAGAATTGTTTTCCCTATATAATAATTAACTATTATTCTGTTCAGTGATATCACAAAATATAAACAAAAAAATCACACTGTTATTTTTCCAATCCTTAGATATCTTAACTCAGGAGCGCAGAATCGCTGCCTGGGAGAGACCAAGAGTCAGCGTAGCCAGGACCCTGTGCCTGGCAGGCCCGGGAGATGTTCTCTCAAATGTTTTGATGACCTCTAACTAGAGCCTGGTTTATTGGAGCTGTTCATGCTTTCAGCCCATCCCCCTCCTTGTGACTATAAGCCTCTGAAGCCTTGGAAGACAGCTCTGATGGGGACGTGCCTTTTCCTAACATTTTACATATGTCACCTCATTATTCAGCTTTCTTAACGTATTGGAGTAATCCATTTGTAACTGCAGGCTTTGCGCAGGGCCAGCCATGACTCTCTCTCTCTCTCTCATTTTATATATATATACACCTCTAAACGAATCTGCTTAAATTCACTGACATCAAAAGCTTTTGTAGAAATCGTGAGATTTATTAAAGGTCATACAAGGAGCAGGAAGGGAGGAGCTGGCTACGTTGCACAGCACCTGGCACGTGACTTAAAAAATCTCCACTAGTGGGTTGCTGTTTATCTCAATGCCCCCTGCAGCCCCACACGCATCCCACTGGAGATCCCTTCCTCTCTCTCCTGCTTCCTCCCAGCCCAGCCCTCACTCCTGGGCCGAGGGCTTCCTTCTACCTTTGTTACGCAGAGTGCCTGAGTGCTGGCCAGCTTTTACTTTGCTGAGGCATATTAAAAATCTTATTTCAACAAACTAGTGTCTATGAGGAAGGCAAGGTGGAGGTGGAAAATGGGTTGTTGCTTTAAAAAATGATTATTCCAGATCATTACATTACATGATATATAGTTACTTAACCACGTTAAGCTAATATTTGAGATCCAAAGCCAGGGCCACAAAAGAGTTCACTTGGTTTCTCTAAAGTTTTCAACGATCTCAGTTTTAGTTTTACTGGCATTCATATAAGTGACTGCTTTTCCCCCCTCGGTATTCCTACCTGCCTTCTACCAGATCAAAGATAGATGGTCTGGGCAAGCGCCGAGACTTATCTTTACACCAAGACTTATCTTTTCTGGCCCTTCGCGTCTTCTCACCGCATTCCGCAGCCCTCTCTGCAAGAAGCGTGGAAGAGATAAGGGGTGGCGGGAAAGAATTTCGTTTTTGGCTACATTCCTCAACTTTGCCCTTCTGTGTTTATCAGCTAACTTTCATCTAGCAATATGTTCTAGAAAAAGAAGAAGAGAAGAAAAAGCACCAAAGCAGGCAGCCATTTCTGTTTTCAATGCAGTGGAGAGCTGAGTGTAACTCCTCTGAGTTCCGGGATCGTTCAGTGGAAGGTTCCTTCAGAAGTTGCTTGTTTCCCAGCGTAGTTCCTTATCTTACTGGTTTTTACACCCTGGTTTCCGAGGCCAGAGATCACATCCAGCTGTTGGGTCTCAGTTTCCACATGTACAAGCTGTCCGACAGAAGAATAAGCAAGGATTGTGTGTCTAAGTACCGATTCATTTCCATTGTTGTACGGGAATAAAAGAAGTTTTAAAATGCCTACAATACTGATGACAATGTTACAGTTTTATTAACTTCAACTTGACATTTTACCACTTCTTTTGTGCAAGTGCTTCGTTCGCTAGGTGCTGGGGATGCAGATGCACATGAGATAGTTTCCTTGCCTTTGATGAGTTTACAAACTGATCTTAATGAATTAAGATCATTAATAGTTTTCAAGTCACCAAGTTGTTCCCACTCAATAATTTATTTTAAAAGGCAAAATTCAGAGCAAACTGCAAGAAAAAAATTATTGCCTCATTAAAGGTAAGCGCAGAAACTGGAAGCCACTTGCATAGAGGTCAATAACGGGGTATTATTAAGAAAAGATTGAAATAAACATCATCATTTAAAATAATAATCATGAAGACTCTCTACATAGTAAAGAAAGGTATTACCCCTTGTATTTACTAAATTCAGTTTCCTGGTGACGGTGTGCGCAGTCTCACATTTATAGCGAGTCAGACAGATTTGGGGACACGTGTACCCTGAGAAGTGTAGTAGACAGGGTCTGAGAGTTTATGAAATTAGGATAAGGAAAGGCTAATTCTTTTTAAAAACACCAGAATGGCCACTGGGAAGAGACTTCATGATATGTATAGTACAAACGGTTGTGGAGGAACAGTTAATTATAGGCTGCATGTGCACAATATAAAATATTTCTTTAGGACCCAAAGTTTAAATGTGTGCAGCTGAAGCTCACGGTGTTCCTGTAGCTGCCTCTTTGAACCTCCAAAAATCTCTTCTGTGCAAAGCCTCCATGTTATCTTTAATAGAGGAAAAAAGCTAAATGAATATTTTTATTACAAAATAGTAAAAAAATAGTTTTACAATAGAGAAAAAGTTCAATAAAATTAAATTGTGATACTTTAACAACATGGAGTATTATGTTAGAATTAACATAACAACTATGAAAAAGCATAAACATGTTTGCTAATGCAATAAGTAAAAATATAAAAATATAAGTTATTGATCTTTAATACATTTATAACATTTTAATTGCATAAGGACAAAATCTTCAAGAGAATATGTGAGAATGTTAGTAGTTGTGTTAGGATGGAAAAACTATAGGTGAATGCTTTTCTTTTATCAATTAAAATACTTTTACAGTTAAAAAAGAAAATTAGAGGCTTAGAATTACTTGTCATATTCTGTGTAATTCATCACAGCAGCCCAGCTATGAAAGAGCAAGACACATTTATCTTTTAAACTGAAAATGTTTTAAAGATCGGAAGTAATTCAGTGATAGAATGTGAAATATAATCTTAAGAGAAGTCCACTTCTATAATTTTCAAGCAAATGTAGGCTAGAACCCTGCTTCTGCTATTTTCATAGGAAAAGCTGCTGGAATTCTGATGCTCAGTTTCCTTGCGTATAAAGACAATAATTTTTAAAAACACTAGTCTGAGATTTTGTCTTTTTATTTATGTTTGTTTGCCTTAGTGACAGTAACGGCCTGGTACCTACTTGGTACTCAGTAAATGTGGATGGTTGGTGGGAGTGTCCTCCAAAGCCTGATCGGGCGCTGGGGCGCATGGTGTGACCTTGAGTTTGCTTCCAGAGATGGCATAACTCTTCACTAAATTACTTCAAGGAGGACTTGTGGGGGCAAAAAGATCTGGTCTGCATTAATGCCCCTTTGTGCAAACAGAGAGTACAAACAAAAAGAGAAAGAAATAACCATCGGTTTCCTCTCCCTTCTCTACCCCTTCGCTCTTGAGTTCTGACTGACACCTACCAAGGACTCAGGGGCTTGTAGACACCAAGGCTCTCCTTTTTAGTCCAAGGGAGAGGCAGACAAGTGCCAGTGTTAGCAGTGACCTTTCCCCATTAATTTGTTCAACCAGCATCTGTAGAGCCTCAGAGATGTAAAGGTCTTCTGATCTCTGATTACATAAAGGATCAGCAAAAAGGACCAAAGGAGGGAAAAATGTTGAGTTTTATTTTAAGCTTCTGGTTGGATTTCCTGTATTGAGCTTAATAAAAGCTTTTTTGGGGCAATTAATTGCAAAGATCCTGGGGATAGAAATTGGCCGTCAATTCTTTTGACAGAAATTACCTACCACTGCAGGGAAGGAGATTTCAGGAGGATCATCATGAAGTGTTGTACAATCGGCCAAAGCTGCATTATACTCAATATCTTTAAAGAGCCTGGCATTTCTGCTTTGTAATGACTCAATGAAATGTCCTCAAATTGTCTCTTGGGAGAGAGACTTCCCTTCCGTTCCACCTATCTGTGGTTCTCTGACCACACCCAGACTTTGCTCCTACCCTCTGACTTTCCTAATTCTCAAGTATTTGTCACACTGAGTTGCTACAGCACCCCAATTCACTGGTTATGTAGAAATTACTCATGTTGTTGGCTACTCAAGAATACTTTTGTAATGATTTTTGTCTAAGCTGTGACATAGTATGCTTCCTTGACATCTGGAGTCCAAGGGATGGACACCGGAATGATCACAAAGCTTATTGATAAGAACTAGAAAACAGACCTATGATGGCGAAGTGGCCATTAGAAGAAAGCCAATAAACTTGCATTGAATTCAGCAAGCAGATACAGAGTTAGACATCGTGTACAGAAAAAGAAACTATGCTAACTGTGAAGCAGGCTACAACATGAACAAGATGTGAATCATTCTGGAACCTTAAGAAGTTTATGACCTAGTAAAAAAGATTGATATTGATACATGTAAAATGCCACTTTAGAAATGCAAATAAAGTCCTGTAGGAGCACAAAGAAAGGAGTTATTAATCCTGGATATTACTGCACATGGCTCGTAGAATTGATTAAAATAATGGGCTTTGTATTCAGACAGACCTGAGTTAGAATATTAACTCCACCTGGGTTAGAAAACTAGCTGTGTACTTTGATAATCTTGAGCAAGTTACTTAAGCTTTCTGTGTCTCTGCAATCTCAAAGGTAAAATTGGTTCAATGACAATAATAGTCTCCTAAGATCATTGTGAAATTCAATAACGTCACGCACTCACACCATGTGACAGAGTAAATGCTGAACACATTACCTGTTAGTATTGGGTTACTAAGATGGTCCGCTAGAAAAAGCCTATATTAGGATGATTACAAGACCATTTTTTAACCTCCACAGTTTAGTTCCATGCAGATAGAAGAAACCAGGTTATCAGAGCTAAAGAACAAATAGGCAAGAGGAATAAAAAAGAGAAGCTGTTCATTTTGTCCACCACCACGCTCTGTCTTCTCTCCCTCTTCCAGGTCAGGGAGCTTTCCGACTCGGGGTTACACGTCCTTCTTCCAGGAAGAATTCCTCAGGCGGAGCTGGCACGCCCCCATTCAGGTTTCCACAGCAGTTCGCATACAGTGCCAGAGTCATAGTCAGAACCGCGAACACACTACCCACAATTTATTCAGCACCTGTCACTAATATTTAAAATATTTCTCTCTTATCTTTGGTTCATCTCTGCAGTGCCAAATTATAACAGGAATTAGCACGCCCACTTTGCAGATAAGGTACCTGAGGACTAGCTAAGGCAAAAGAAATGTATTAACTCACCAGGTAGAACATTTTGAGGCTGAGGTTTGAACAGTGGTCCAACTGATGCCAAAGACCAGTTCTAGCTGTTTTCCACATTATCTCCACCTTTCCACAGGGGATTTGAACTCATGATTTCAATGTTTGGTTCCCTGACTGGACCAAGAAATCCCAGGGCCAGAGATGCTATCGTGTATATATATAGGGTGGGGGGAAAGTAAGTTTATAGTTGTGAGTAAGCAAAACACAGTTTATTCTTGTATTTTATTGATGAATTATTGTATTATTTTCCATATGAACAACTATAAACCTACCTTGCCGCACCCTTTTCCCAGTAGCACACTAGGGCTGGCCGGTAGTGGGCACTATTGGCTCATCAAAAGAATTGAATGAATGAACAAGTGAAGAAACTTTGAACATTCAAAAGAGGTAACACGTCCGAGTTCATACATTAACATGGTCTCCACATAAATCTTGTTACTGATCTTGTATCGTAGGCTCTTGATAAATTCATTAGTGTTTGAGCTTCTTGTAGATTCTCCAGGGTTATGTACATGTACATAATTCTACATGTACAATTATGTCATTTACAAATAAAATAGCTTACTTCTTACTTTTCAGTATCAATAGCTCATTCCTAATAGCTCATTCTTTTGCATTGCTGTGTTGTATACACCAATTTTTGGAATACAATTCCTATAAATATTTGGGAATTTCCTAGGATTTCTGTGTTAAGGTAGTATCCAGATTGAAGTAACAAAAACAGCCCAAATGAGAGTCGTTCAAATAAAGCAGAGATTTATTTCCTTGTCTAAACTCCCTGCCTAGTCCAGGCCGAGGAAGTAAAGGATGCCGTTCCCTGGGCTGCCCCTCTTGTCTTCACGATCGACGCTGGGGTCTGATGCGGCCTTCCAGACTGCGAGGAGGCGGAAAGAGAAGTCCAGGTCAAGCAATTTCCTGTTAGGAAAGTGAAAGTTGCACATATTCCTTCTAGTCACATTTCATCGGAGAAAATCGAGTTGTTTCACCACACATAACTGAAAGGGAAGCTGCGAAAGCAAATGCAATAATACTTTTCTTATCTAATGGTCAGACTTTTGATCAACATCCAGGTAAAAAGCAATGAATTTTTTTTTCAGTATGTGAAAATGCCCTGAACAGAATAGACGAAGCTATTCCCACAACCAGTTCTTCCCTCCAAATGAGAGGAGAGGAGATATTCCACTTCTAGAGTACATAGACTTAGAATTGTGGGCAAAATCAGGGCCATCAAGAGCCGGCTTGCAGCTGTGGTTTTCCCCTGGCATGCTGCAGTTTTTCCTAGGCTGCTGCTGGAAGGAAATGAAACACATCAAGGACATGGAAAGGTGGAGAGAAGCCACTAGGTACAGACACACTGGATGTCGAACAAAGTGACAGCTAACAGCAGGGATGGAGACAGGGTGCACAAGGAGGAGGGCTCGGCGGTCCAGGGTAATTTACTGCAGAGAAAATATTTCTAAACTCTCGGCTGTTCTCTGAAGGAAGCACTGTGGGGCTGCCAAGCGGAGATGGAGGTTTGTGAGGGCGAACTGTGTGGAAGCCATGCCTAGGAGACGAGAACAGGATCCGGTATTATTTACGTCCTTTCCATTTCTTTACTCTCCCTGCCCCATACTAAAGCCAGTCCTGAGATACTTCTATCCCTATTAAATGAGGTTTGAGTGAACATTAATAAAATACCTTTAATGAGCAAAGAAATCTCAGAGGGAGAACCTGAACCTAGTGGAACGTTTGCTGTGAGATCGACTAGGAAGGTCAAATGACCCAAGAGTCACAGAATGATTAGTACCATGTATAAAAAATAGATAAAATTAAAACGCTTCCATGCTTGAGAGGCAAACTTTATTTAGCCTCACTCTCCAACAGAATTATGCAAATCAGGTATTTACAAGTTAAATCTCAGGAACCTGGCACCTAAGAAAGTTTCTCATTCTTTCTCATACTTTATTATACAGAGAAAACATGCTTCGTGACCACGAGAATGTGTTAATGGGCTGGCCATAACTCTGTGTGTGTGTGTGTGTGCGTGTGTGTGTGTGTTGTTTTATTTGTCGGTTTTCCAAGCCGAGAGCTGGAACCTATGAATACGTATCACTGGAGCAGATTATTCCATCAATTTAAGAATATCATTTACCATCATTGTAATGAATTTGCCTAAAGGGGAAAAATGATAATACAGATAGTGCTAAAAGGCAATAATCAGAAAGCTTACTTGTATTTGCTTTCCAAATTTATATTTGTTTTAATAATATGGGTCTGTGTGTATATTTGTATCGAGTTTCTTGGTATTCCCAGCATGTCAAATAAAATAATTAGGGAATGATATCAAGGTCTGATTTGAAAAAGTTACAAAGCTTCTAGTTTTCTACTCCTGTCCTCAGTAAAATTAAAGATAAAGAGAATTTGGTTTAATTCCATCCAGTATGGTCTTTTGAGTATCTACTATGTATGATTGGTGCTTTATGTAACAGAAAGCATCTTTAGCCAGCTTCACATCCACAGGGGAGCCTGCCATAAAGATACAGAACAGCCCTGGCTGGTGTGGCTCAGTGGATTGAGCACCAGCCAGCAAACCGAAAGGTTGCCACTTTGATTCCCAGACAGAACACGTGCCTGGGTTTGGGGCCAGGTCCCCATTTGGGGGCATGTGAGAGGTAACTGATCGATGTTTCTCTTACACATCAATGTTTCTCTCTCTTTCTCTCTCCCACCCTTTCCTTCTCTCTGAAAATAAGTAAATAAAATATCTTTAAAAAAAAAAGAAGAGCAAGAAGATATTGGGAGCGCAGGAACAGAGAGTAAGCAAGACCTAGAAAGCTATCAGAATTCTCTCCGTGTGACTGCTTCATTCTTTTCCTTCTCTGGATTCTGAACCACTTTGTCTTAATTCTTTAGACCATGGACGGCAGTAAACGTGTTAAATGTCTACCTAGACAGACTTATAATTTCTGAATTGCTCTTCCAAATTTCCAGGACAGGGGGACATATCGGCCCAGTTTAGTTCAGGTTCCTACTGGTAACTCTGTCAGCTGTGGCTGGTGTGACAAGATAGCATATATAACACTGGCTGAAAGGGAAATACCCATGAAGAGAGGGAGGAACTTCCTGGAGAAAGGAAATTATTTAGAGGGGAGCAGATAGTCCCTAAATTGCCTTTGTACATTTTATACTCAGCCCAGAATAACCATTGTGGGAACAAAAGAGACACTTATATCATAATTTCTGTCCTTACAAAGACTGGAACTTGACATCAATCTTATAAATCTACATGCACACACATGAAGGAGTAAAATTCAGTCCTATGATTAAGAAATGAAGTGATGGCTTCGATTCAAAGGGAGCAGGATAGAGTGGGAATGTGATGGAACTTAAAATGAAAAGACATAGGTTCAAATCTTCACTCTGGCTCCCCCTCCTCTGTGTCCTTAGATGGGTCACAGGTTCCTCATTTGTGGGTCTTAATCATATTTGTAAAATACAGATATAATTGCATTCGACTTAAAGGCATTTTGTAATAACTAGATGCAACACCTAACAAATACGTAACACAGTGAAAAATAGGTCACAACAGCGTGTTACAGTGAGCCTGTGTTAAGTACCTTGGCAAAGTGTGGCGGTAAATGTTGGAAACAGAATTAAGACAGAGACGTTGGTTATCTTTGAGGAAATAAGTCTGTTGGGGTTGGAAGGAAACAGGTGAACAGATGATTTCAATAAAAGGTAGTGCATGTGTTGGTGGGATTGCAGACTGGTGCAACTGCTCTGGAAAACAGTATGGCATTTTCTCAAAAAACCAAAGACAGAACTGCCTTTTTGTAACAGGGTGCAGCCAAGAGGGGTGGGGGGGCAAATAGGGATTTGAAATGGGGTCCAGAACTCAAGGTCTCCAGGAAATATTAGGATGTCCTCACCCCTACCCCCACAGGTATGGGTTGGGAAAAGGGACACATGGAGCAGGAACATGCAGAGCTGTTTTGCATAGCAACAGCTTTGCAGCTAACTTCTGGCATGGTCATTTAACATATCTATAACCTTTTACTGGTTGCATAGATATGTTAAATAGCTGTAGCCCTGCTCTGAGCCAGGGGAATGGAAGTAACTTCCCCACCAAGACATAACTGAGGGTAGGTCCCCCAAGTTACAGTGCCTGTGAGGGAGCTTGGAGAAGATTGGCTCCATGACATGGGGCCACACCTGCTCAGACTCATAATGGCAGCCCAATAAAGCTGGAAGGATATGAGTGCTGGCAGGTGTAACCGATTGTGGGAGGAGTTGGAAATGGGGCTGCAGAGGAGGATTGGCGCAGGGATTTAAACCGAGCTGCAGCAGCCATTGGGAAGAGGGTTACACAGCTTTGACTGAGTGGAGACTCCCGTGGCCCTGTGAGAGAGAATCACCATACAGCTTTAGCAGAGTCACCATTTGGCTTTGGCAGAGTAGCGACCCTCCCCTCCACAGCCATTGGAGGGAGAACCACACAGTTTTGCCAGAGTGGGGACTCCCGCAGCTTTAGAAGGGGGACCACCACCTGGCTTTAGCAGAGATCCCGGAGACACAGCTGACGGTGCCGAGAACCGAGGGAGGCCTACCAGTCGAGACAAATTACTGGAAAGAACTGGGGCTGCCTGAGTCACCAACTTCTATTTCTTTTCCTGAGATACGGTACCCCAGACTGGGCAAAGGCGGGAAGGAAGGACTCTGTGTGTTTGTGGGTGTTTTAAGGGACTTTGAGATTTTGATGAAGACATTAGCTCACTACTTTAAGTCTGTATAGCATTAAATAAACATTTCCTTTCTTTTTCACGAATCTCTGGCATTGAGAGATGTCTTTCCTCTGGTGGCAGACATAACGAACCTGGGGGTTCCTTTCGGGTAATAGCACATTGCCCTTGGCCTTCCCTTGTTGTTCTGTAACATTTTGACCCAGCAATTCCACTGCTAGGATTATATCCTAAGAACCCTGAAATACCAGTCCAAAAGAACCTATGCATTCCAATGTTCATAGCAGCACAATTTACAATAGCCAAGTGCTGGAAGCAACCTAAGTGCCCATCAGTAAATGAATGGATAAAAAAACTGTGGTACATTTACACAATGGAATTCTATGCAGCAGAAAGAAAGAAGGAGCTCCTACCCTTTGCAACAGCATGGATGGAACTGGAGAGCATTATGCTAAGTGAAATAAGCCAGGCGGTGAAAGACAAATACCATATGATCTCACCTTTAACAGGAACCTAATCAACAAAATTAACAAGCAAGCAAAATATGACCAAAGACACTGAAATTGAGAACAGGATGACAGTGACCAGAGGGGAGAAGATTATAGGGGAAAAGGGTGAAGGGTTTGCAGGAACGAGTATAAAAGACACAGGGACAATAACAAAGAGGGGTGTAAACAGGGGAGGGAGGTGGGAAGGGCATCTGGGGTGGTGGGGAGGGGTGGGGGAAACAGGCAGAAAACTGTACTTGAACAACAATAGAAAAATGTAAAAAAATAAGAAATATAAAATTTGGAAGAACATGAGCACCCCTATGTTCATTGCAGTGTTATTTACAATTGCCAAGATTGGGAAGCCACACAGGTGTCTATCAGTAGATGAGTGGATAAAACAACTATGGGACATTTGCACAATGGAATTCTACTCAGCCATAAAAAAACAAGAAAACTTTACCCTTTGCAACAGTATGGGTGGCCTTGGAGAACATTATGCTAAGTGAGATAAACTAGTCAGAGAAAGACAAATATATGATTTCACTCGTATGTGGAATCTTATGAACAAATGCAACTAACAAGCAAAGCAGAGACAGACTCGGAGATAGAGAGCACACGACAGCCAGTGGTGGTGGTGGGGTTAGGAGGTGGAGGGATTCAGCAAAAAGGAAAAAGGACTCCTGAACATGGACAACAGCTGGCGGGGAGGGGATATAAGGGGACTAAGTGGTAATGAAAAAAATACAATAAAGATTAAACTTAAAAAAAGTGTAGTGCTTGTGTTGACTGTGACTCTGGCTGTGATGGATTTGCGATAGATCTGAGAAGGTTTCACAACAGTGCTAGACCAGGGGGCACAAGCAAGGGCTTCTGCAGGTAGACAGGGTTCAGACAGGAAGACTGCATTTAAAAAATGGGGTAAAACCATGAGCGGAGCTGACTCAGCTCTGCAAGGCTGATGGCCCACATTTTCTCTGCAGCAAGGAAGCTAAATTAGTGATTTTAAAAGACCTCCCCCAAACACTACTGGGCTTAAATAAAGAAACTAAAGGGGCGATAGAATTTTTAAGCAGGTTTTTTACATGATAAAGGAACGTAGAAAATCCACACCATGGATCAAGCATTTGTAAGTCACTGAAAGCCACTTTTCTGAGCTCTGTGAAAACAACACTCAAGAAAAAAAATGTACATTTGATTTAATACAAGTCTAGAAAATACACGACACAAGCTAACACTAGATAAGTTTCAAAACCACTCTTTGCTGGATCAACTGAGGGGAAAAGAAGAAAAGATACCAGTGTTTGGCATTTTAAAATTGCTGTTTCGATGCATGAGTTAAAGGCTACAAGACTGCTTTACCCTCTGAGAACAATTTGTTCACTTAGAAATTAGAAGTGTTTGGGCCAATGAATCTAAATTTATTTCGTAGTAGTCATTTTTCTTAATGGAAGTGTTTTCCAGATGTTGCCCAAGTCTAGTCGTCTGGGCTCCCTTCCAAGAAATGAGGAAAGTTTGATTTCATAGGCTGTCACTGTTGGTTTTGTCTAACCTTTGGACTAATTGGTTCATCTCAATGTATTTGCACTGATATATAAGACTTCCAGGACATTGGAGAAATTCATCTATCCTTTTACGGGTAAGTGTCAAAGTTAACTTGCTTCATGGAAGTAAGTGTGTTTTCAAGTCGGTAGAGGGAAACCTTATTAAAGGTGTTTGAAAAAGATTTATACGGACAGCAGTTAGGAAGTTTTGAAAAAAGTTCGCATTTATGCAATGCACCTGTTGGAAGCCTGTAACTTTATATTGAGAGTTGAAGGAAAGTTGGAACTCTAACTCCTGTGTTTATTAAATTAAATTTTACTGAAGTTGGCTATTTTTTTCCCCAAGACAGGATTTAAACTTTGCACTGTAAGTACGGGTTTTAATTTGAATGGAGTTTTAAGATAAGTTTGTATTCTATTGGGGGGAATTCTAAAGAATTGTAATGTTCCATAACATGACTGAGATAGTGACTTGATTTCTTCTCCATAAGATTCAATCCAATGGTCAAATATGTACTGTAGTATTAAAGCTGATTACTTGTAAAAGTCTTTTTTCAAGAAGAGGATGGCTTTATCTTTAAATTGCATTTTAAAATTACTGAAACGCTATATGCAGCCCAGACATAAACTAGTGATGAGATGAAAGAGTAGTTTTCTGATACCTTTTTTTTTCTTTTCAGTGAAGGTTTGGTACCTGAGAACAACCATGGAGTGGAAAACGCTTCCCGTGTGCTTGTTGCTGCTTTCTGTTTTCTTGGTTCAGCAAGTGTCTTCTCAAGGTACCTTAACTATCAAAAATAGCTTTGTTCCACAGCCATTGCTGATCCTTCAGTTCTGACGTTTATGACAACAAAAGAAATAGATTCCTAAAAATGTCTGTTTAAGTTTAATGCAGAATGAGAACTTGTAATGATGTAAAACATATGGACCATATTTACAAGCATTTTGAAATTCTCAAATTTCCCCCTGGATTACAAAATTTTTCAAGATGTTTTGAGCTTTCTTATAGAACATTTTTTGTACTCATTATTCCCATGTTTTTCCCAAAAGTTAAAAAATATGCAGATGTTGCTGGAAAGACACAATATTACCAGATAAACTGATAAGAACAATATTTAAATAGCATATAATTCTTATCCACATGTTCACAAAGAAATCTAATTTCTTACATAAAATAAATTATTGATAAATAACTTACTTTGGCATAATGTAGATATAGATATCATGTTGCAGTGAACATTTGCAATGTTTAAAATGGCATTTTATTAATCTCGAAAATGCTCTCTCTCTCTTATAAGGACTGTTCACCCACACACAGATGGACTTACCTAGGTAGGAGTGTCATTGGGTCTTAGGTGTATGGCTGTTACAGTGAAATCACATTGATAAAATAGACATTTCCAGTAAAATAATTAAAATTATCACGAACGTGAGAGAACTGCTTATATAAGAAAAGATGGAAATGCAGAAAAGCAGATACAAATATTTCATGAGGAAGGGTGACTGTTCGGGCACCTCCAGACCCTTCTGTGCTCTCGGAATAAAGTCACAGGGTTCCCAACATTGGGGGCATTTCCTAATCCACCTCTCTGAAACGGAGTCGGTTGTTCCCTGAAAGGATTTTGCTTTCCTTTAAGTGAGTGCACTTAAAACCAGTTGTTCAAATGAATAGCAAGAGTAGGACAGACATTTAACCTACGAAAATAAATTTTCCTGTAAAGACATTTGATTTCTTATTCCAGAAATCTGCTAACTGGGAAAGAAGAACCTTTTGATGTTGTCTTGTCTGCTTGTCTTGCCCTCTCAACCTCTTCCCATCCCCTTTTTTCTTTATATATATATGTATTTATGTACATACGCTATTTATGCCTTTTTCTCAACCTCTTCCCATCCCCTTTTTTCTTTATATATATATGTATTTATGTACATACACTATTTATGCCTTTTTCTCAACCTCTTTCCATTCTTTTTTCTTTATATATATGTATTTATATACATGTGTTTATATACATACACTACTTATGCCTTTTGTGTGTATTGTGTGCATACATCTGAAACTTGTCCTAATATTTGCTGTTTTATTTGCATATAAAGACTTTAACTCTCCTGGACTGATCATTCTGAGATATTTTTCAGTGTGTTTCCACGTCTCTCTATGGATTTAGGACATTGCACCTGCCAATTTCTATTCCAGAGATGGATTCAGTTTTGAGCTTTCTTGTAAATAATCGGTGATTGGATTTCTTCTGCATAAGATTCAATCCAATGGTGAAATATTTACTATGAAATTCAAGCTGGTCACTTTTAAAAGTCTTGCATCAAGAAGGGGATGGCTTCATCTTTAAATTGCATTTTAAAAGTTACGTGATTTAATATAAGAAATCTGTGGTCATGTCTCAGGGAGGTTTTCTAGGTGTTTTCCAAATGCCTTTGAAAATATGTATGAGGATAATTATGCTTTTGTTTGGTTTTACCCAGAAAAACTCTGTTCATGACCTTTATATTCATGTCCAGATGCTATTTCAAAAGTTATCTATTTTGCAGTGGTTGTGACCATCTGACTTCCTCCATACTTAAAGAACCCAGTTACCCCCACCAATTAAAAAAAATAGAAAAAGGAAGCCTAGGAAAGTTGGAGCTGGTATAACCAGGTTTCTTTAAACTCATCATCAAAATAAGAAGCCCTCTTGGTGGGGAGCGGGGGGGATACAGACAACTGTAACTGAACAATAAAATAATTAAAAAAAAATGAGAGGCACTGTGATTGGCTAGAATGAGTCGGGCTTCAGAATCATGTATATCCAATTCTAGATGGGCTGTTGACTTAAATGGCCATATAAGTTAATCATCCAAACCAGGATACTTCTGAGAGTGAAAGAAGTCAGTTCAAATAATTAACAGAACTGTAATACATGTGTACTGGATCTGTTCGCTAGCTGGATGCCCTTGAGCAAATTATTAAAATTTCAATGTTTCAGCTTTCCTGTCTCAGGAGGTAATCGTATCTCTTGACAACACTGTCATATGCATTATTCTAACGCATGACTCTGCCCAGTACAAAGATGCTCAAATACTGGCGACAAGCCCTCACCTTAGCAGCAGCACGAGGCTGTAGCTGGCATCCCCTTCCCGGGAGGGATGCAGAGCTATTACTTTGATTTTCCAAAGAGTGTTGCTCTTCTCAGTCTAGGAAGAGAATAAAGAGGGTCTCACAAAAGATCGGGCCAAGATCACCTGGACCTATTGTTATCATTCCCAACCTTTCCTAACAGACAGAATTCTCTCCCCAGATGGCTTTGTCCTCGTCAGCTCTCTCCCTTTCTGTAAAGTGGATTGGCCATGTTTACATTATATTGTATAATTTTAGATGTATCAAGCTGTGCAGGGAGATGTGGGGAAGGGTATTCTAGAGATACCCCCTGCAGCTGTGACTATAACTGTCAACACTACATGGAGTGCTGCCCCGATTTCAAGAGAGTCTGCACCGTGGGTAAGTCCTGAGAGCCGCTGTCCCCTCCTCTGTCATCAGCGCTGTCCTCCAGAGTCCCCTTGCTGTGCTGCGTCCACCCTGCTTCACTTCTTTTTGCTCAAGTGCCTTTCCCTCCACTTGCCTGCCTGTTGCCGTGCACTGTACCTCAGGACGGTGTCAAAGCCGTCGGGAAGCCTGACGGCCTGTCAGCTTGCACAAGAGCTTTGATTAGAGCCAAGTAAAGTGTCTGGTTTTAATAGAGAGTTAACACTCTGGCTCCAGAGTCATTAGGGAAACAGTAATGAGATGCAATTGCGTAGTGGTGAGGCCCTTCAGTAATTTCATCATAAGAATCCGTGGACGTAAAATGATCTTGTCTAGTACTTGATGTTCTTTTTTATATTAACCTGTTTTTAATTTACCTGAAAATGGCACTTGAAAGATGAAGAATTAGTGTTTGATGTCTAGTTTCAATAAATACCCAAAAGGTCTGAATTTTCAAATGATAGTATTTCACTTGAATATATTTTGGGCCATTTTGTTGTCAACATAGAAACATTTCATACTTACTCTGTATGTGAAAATTATCATTAAAATTGTCTTGAAGTAATTTTTGCTTTAGCATTTGCTCGTGAAGGCGATAAGTATATTGTCATACAATGTGTGTGTTACATAGGTAAGCATTTCAAACAGGCCTCGGTGGGGGTCACTCTCACCAAAGCTGTTTCTGATATGAGCTGGCCTGTCTTACGTGGGCCTGCCGCAGGCTCGGCTGAAATCTTTCCACACGACACGGTGCCCTGTGTGGTGTCATGAAGGTCTCTGCGTGATAAATAATTTCGAGCCGAACCATTGGCCCCCTTGGAATTTATTGTGGTAGAATGTGAATGCTGAACTAACAAAACATCTATTACAAAGCAGCGGTGTGAGGAGGATGGAGGGATTTCATATGAAGGGTGATTTATCATTGAGACATTTCCCAGTTTTCCATTGTCCACACAAGCAAACAACTCAGATAGCATTGGGGTGTATCTCTTGAAGCCTTGAAGGGCAAGAAAAGTTTCCCTAAATCACCACGTTTCTTACTTCGGCCGTCTCCACCTGGGACACCACCCACTTTCCAGATTCTAAATAAAGGCCTTAGAAAGGCACTTTTGGATCCCTGGGCAGCTAGCAGGTGGGCAACACCTCTCCACCCAGGGGTGTGGCCGCATGTCAATAATCCGGGATGTTTTGTTTTGCTCTGGGTAGACCTTTCCTGTAAAGGCCGCTGCTTCGAGTCCTTTGCGCGAGGGCGGGAGTGTGACTGTGACTCCGACTGTAAGAAGTATGGCAAGTGCTGTCCGGATTATGCCGCTTTCTGCGAAGAAGGTAAGCAACCCGGCGCCAGTGAGCACGTCTGGGCGCCGCCTGAGCGGTGCGCCTGCCTAATCTTCTCTGATGGTGTCTAACACGCAGCCCCTCCGAGGTCCTGATTTTACTACCACACAAGCCATTTCATATTAACTTTGTTTCACCAAGATGAACTAAAGAACGAAAGCCTCTTCCAACAGGGAGCGCGGGACATTGCCGGCTGGGGCATGGAGAGGGCGTGGCCTGAGTGTAAATGCTGTTTTCTTCAGGTGTGGTTCAGTTGTGGGTTACATCCACAGTAACCCACCCACGTGATGGTTTCTTGTCTCCCCTGAGTGGTGCGGACCCCACAGAGTCCACTGTCCTTGGAGTTATCTCTGCTTTCAGCAGTAAAGTTCTTCGGTGTGTTAAAGGAGGGAATCCACACTTCCAGCTTCTTTGAACTAGTACATTTATGACTTAGTTTAAGGCACTAAATTCACAAACCAACCTACCAAGGATTTGTTAACTGTCCATTGTATGTCTCTTCCCACTTGTTGATGGCTGCCTTGGGAGTGTCATGGCAAGTACTTGTGTGTGATAGTCCCACCGAAAATCTCTGGTTCTAGGGCCTGACGGAGTAACTCCGAGAGTGTAATAAACCCCTCTGAATTTTACAAAAAAAAAAAACTGCAAGATTTTAAAAATATGTTCAAGCAATGGATTCCTTTCTTTCACCAAATGTTCGTTCTTAAAGCCTACTTTGTTAAAACAAGAATGTTTGTGGAAGAATGAAAATAAGCATTGCTTGCATAACCTTATCATTTTATTTAAACAAGGCCGCGCCTGCTGCTTCTTTCAAACGGTGGAGAAACAGGGTGGAAAACTGCTAAGCGGCAGAGTGGAGGGACATTTCTTCACCGTTCAATGTTTTCATTGGAAAGCGTTCCAAAAATAAGGGAGGCAACACCCTTGTAATCAAAAACTCAGAGTGCAGAGTTCCTGCAGCTTCCAGAAGGACCCATGTGGGCGGGACGTGTTTGCTCACTGCCCTCAGAGTCCTGGCTGTGAGACAGGAAACTAAGAACGCATTTCGGGCAGAGCATAGATGGGAGTGAGGATGGTTAGAAAGTGATGCAGCGTTGAAGAACCTGTTGAGGAAGAATACGGTTTATGCTACTAAGGGGTCGCTCAGGTCGCCTGAGGTTAGAAGAGAACTCAGTGGAAAAACTGAGGTGGGTAACGCTTCATGTACAGAATTCACAGGTAGCGGGGGTCCCATCTGAAAATTAAAAAACAAAAAAACAGCCAGAGCTTCAATACTTTAAAAAACAGCAACCAAATTATCTTGTGACTCACCACGTAGCTGTCTGAAGATCGCTAGAGATCCTGCTTGTAGGCGTCTGTGCATCTCAGTGTCCTAACATTTCAAGAATGGAAGGGTCTGCTGTCCAGCTATGAATGTGGGTGAGAAGACAGTCCAAGCAGTTTAGTGTTTTGCTGAAGATCCCTAGCTAGCAGTACGTGGTGGAACAGTTTCTCAGATTGAGTACTTGTCGCTTTGGTTGAGGGGAGAAAGAGGGGAGAGAGGGGCTGTGGTCCTTTCTTGGACTCTGCAGTGACAGAGATCTGAGACACTCGGGAAGCGCAGCTGGATTTAGGGACGATGCCCACCTCCACCCCCCCCCCCCCAGGGGCATCCAAGCTGTTCTCTGCTTTCTGATCTTCAGAAGTCCTTCTCCTTTTCTTCTGGCTCCTAATGATCAAAACGTGGCTTTTCTTCTAGACAGGAAAAGAGGTGGGCAGAGGGGTGACACTAAGTTTAGAAGAAACATGTCAAACCCCTAACAGCTGCGTCGTAACTTGGGGAAGGGCAACAAGGGTTGAGAGAAGCATGATGTGAAGCTGTGGAAGTTTCACAAGAGGAAATGTTCATGTAGAACTTCCGTAATTAAAAAATAAATGAAAGGTAAATTGGCATCATTTATTTTAGAAGAATATGAAAATAACACAATGTAATTATACTTCCCACCCACACGCAGTCATTATTTTGAACATCACGGAAGGCAGGCCCAAGGGTGGGGTTTATAAAGCCAAGTATTTTTAGACAGACACAGACCTCCAGGATAAACATCTCAGTTTGCAAACAAGAAATGAAGTGCAAAGGGGATCTGCCCACTTCCCCAAGGTCATGATGGTAGAACCTAGGACTGGAATTCTGACTCCTGAGCCTTTGCTCCCTGTCATAACTTACACCAATTTGGGAGCCAATATTTTATAGTGATGTGCCCTCAGAATTCATTGGTTTTAAGTCGTTAGTGTTGGCTAAAGCCTGCCACGCTGGTCCCGATGCACCACGGCTTTCTCAGTTAAGTTGCTGATGCATGTGAACAGATGTTAACCCACCTGTCTTGCTTGGCCTCAGTGCATAACCCCACCACCCCGCCGTCTCCAAAGACTGTGCCTCCGCCTGCAGGAGCGCCTCCGCCCGTCAAATCAACCACCAAACGTTCACCCAAATCCACAGACAAGAAGACGACTAAGAAAGTTATAGAATCAGAGGAAATAACAGAAGGTAGGAAGATGACAGTGGAACAAAAGAAGGCTTCTGAGAATGAATAACCTTTAGGTGATGGCTTTTTTAAGACTCCTCATAGAACAGGGTCACCATGAGTCATTAAAGGCTCATTACACTTTTCACTTGTTTCGAGTTGAAGTTTAAGCTAAAGTATAAACCCTACTCAGATACTTATTTTCCGAAACCAGTAAAGGTCTAGGTTAAAGTAATCATAAGAAATAAGTCTAAATGTTACAAAAAAAAACCATGATTTTTTTTTTGCAGAATAATTAGATTCTGCTGAGACATGAGAAAGTTATAGTTATATTTCTAGTGTCTGTGATAAGCTCAAGTGTCTAGCTATTAACTGACAGATTAGAAGGGCAGTGGACCATATTACTGATAAAACCAGAACACAGACTTTTATAGACCGGAAAACAGCATTTTTTTTTTTTTTTGTATTTGGACTGGCGGTTCTTTTTTGCCTTAAATCACAATTGGTGTGATCAACCTTTTTATTTGATTTGTAGAACATTCTGTTTCTGAAAATCAAGAGTCTTCCTCCTCCTCTTCCTCTTCCTCTTCAAGTATTCGGAAATTCAAGTCTTCCAAAAATTCAGCTGCCAATAGAGAATTGAAGAAGAAACCCAAAGGTTTGAGCATTGATAAAGATCTGAGACTGTATCAATGCCGTAACAATAACCACCTGCAAGTGTATGCGTGTGGGTAGAGTGATCTGAGGATGTCTCAGTATTTGGGCGGGAATGGGGGGGGTGGGTATATAACTTTACAAATCATTTTAGAAGATACCAATGCACACTTATTTTAGGAAATAGTGCCAAGCAGCTGAGAAACCACTCTTTAAAGCAAAGGTTCAGAAGATGCTTAACAGAAACCGTGGATCCACAGGATGGTGCCAAAGATGACTGTGGTTCCTTCTGCCCGATACCATTTCCCTTTCTTCTTCCTGTCTTCCTTGTGTTTTCATTTTTCTTTCCCCAGATTTCTTTTATTTAACAAACACTTTTTTTAAATTATTATTTTTTAAGATTTTATTTATTTTTTAGAGAGGGAAGGGAGGGAGAGAGAGAGAAACATCAATGTGCAGTTGCTGGGGATCATGGCCTGCAACCCAGGCATGTGCCCTGACTGGGAATCGAACCTGCGATGCTTTGGTTCGCAGCCCGCGCTCAAACCACTGAGCTACGCCAGCCAGGGCAACAAACACTTTTTATATACTGCTTTAACATGTTAATTTATTAAATCCTCATACACCTTTCTGGGAAAGACAGTATTATTCTCCACATTTTTACAGGTCTCCTTTATTTTCCTAATAAATTAGGTGTCATATCTGGCTGATTTTTCTGTAGTAGAAAATGTACTACAGAGTAGGCTGATGCCTCCTGAAGAGAGGTTCCTGAAATTCTAAACTATATTCTTTTTCTCCAGGACAGTACTGGATTTTGGATACTGGAGGTTTAAAGAACTATTCCCTGGGTGGTTGTGATTTCCCCTGAAGCCTTCTCTCTAGCGGAATAGCCAGATATTTAATCTTTGAGTCATCCAGAGAGTCCTGCACACAATGGAAATGCGACCTCAGTCTGTAACATGGAACCCATCTCAGCGAAATGCCCCTGGGGCTCTAGTTCCTCCCTGGGGCAGCTGCTGAGGCAGATCCTGTTAAAGAGGGTCCTTTTGCTGCCCTGGCATCCTAATCTCTCCACACTCCCTGGGACTTGGCAGAGGAAAGAGAACAGCTAACAGCCCTGTGTATGGAAACGGGGCTCAGCAGGGAGCATGCGGGGGACTGGAGCATCCTTGGATGTAGTTGTAGAGGCCTCTCAGGGAATTGATGCAGAGAATCCACGAGATGTTGGAACTAGGTTTCCAGGAGGCAGGAAGGGGCGCTGAGCAACGAGGACTACAACAGTGGGGAGAGGGAAGGCCCAAGAGCTTTCATGTAGAGACACGAATATTGATCATGTTGGAATTTCAAACTTGCCACTTGTTTCCATGTGTTAATTGTATAGTTTTACTTGTCTTTTCACTCCTTATCTCCTTCACTCCCTAAGATAGTCCAATAAGATAGCTTAAGTACTTAATATTTTATAATAAATTAACAGACATGCTAGAGGTCGGCGGTCTGCCCAGAGACACAAAGCTAGTCAGCAGTAAGAATGGAATCTTGTATCATTATTAAAGACAAGAAAGTTACCACCAAATAAAACGTGTATTTTTTTCCTCCGGTAAAAGATAAGAAACAACCGCCTAAAAAGAAACCTGCCCCGGAACCACCAGTTGGAGATGAAGCTGGAAGTGGACTGGACAATGGTGATTTCAAGCCCACCCCAACTCCAGACCCGCCTGCCACTCAACGCAGTCAAGTTACCACAACCTCCAAGGTGACAACAGTGACAACAACAAATTCTAAACCCAGCCCGTCGCCTGACTCCGAAACATCCAAACAGACATCTTCGACAGCCAATACGGAGACAACAGTTGAAACTAAAGAGACTTCTGTAACAACTAAAGAGACTTCAACCAGTGCAAAAGAGAAAACTACTTCAGGCACAGAGACACGAAGTACAGAAACAACATCTACTAAAGATTTGGTAGCCACGACAGTTTCTGCTAAATCTACAACCGAAGTTGAAACTACAACCAAATCTGTTACTCCCACCACCACTCAAAAGCCTTCTCCC
>PVIA01013128.1:0-33867 GCA_004024845.1 Tonatia bakeri | reverse complement strand
ATCTATCAGATGCAGAGTTCAAAACACTGGTTATAAGGATGCTCAAGGAACTTAGTGAGGACCTCAACAGCATAAAGAAGATCCAGTCAGAAATGAAGGATACACTAACTGAAATAAAGAACAATTTACAGGGAAACAACAGTAGAGTGGATGAAGCCGAGAATCAAATCAATGATTTGGAACATATGGAAGGAAAAAACAAGCAATCACAACAAGAAGAAAAAAGAATCAAAAAAAAAAATGAACATACTATAAGCAGCCTCTGGGACAACTTCAAGAGATCCGCTAGTCATATCATAGGAGTACCAGAAGGAGAAGAGAAAGAGGAAGAAATTGGAAATCTATTTGAAAAAATAATGAAGGAAAATTTCCCTAATTTAGTGAAGGAAATAGACATGCAAGTCCAGAAAGCACAGAGAGTCCCAAACAAGATGGATGCAAAGAGGCCCACTCCAAGACACATCATAATTAAAATGCCAAAGGTTAACGATAAAGAGAGAATCTTAAAATTCAGCAAGACAAAAGAAGTTAGTAACCTACAGAGGAGTTCCCATAAGACTGTCAGCTGATTTCTCAAAAGAAACTGCAGGCTAGAAGGGATTGTCAAAAAATATTCAAAGTCATAAAAAGCAGGGACCTACAGCCAAGATTGGTCTGCTCAGCAAAGCTATCATTTAGAATCGAAGGGCAGGTAAAAAGAGCTTCCCAAACAAGAAAAAACTGAAGGAGTTCATCATCACCAAACCATTATTATATGAAATGTTAAAGGGATTTATTTAATAGAAACAAAATGAAAACTATGAATAAAGTGGCAAAAATACATATCCATCAAAAACTGAGTCTAAAAAGCAAAATAAGCAAACAAGAAAAAGAGACAGAATCATGGATACTGAGAACATTTTGATGGTGGCCAGATGGGAGAGGGTTGTGGGGGAATGGGTGAAGAGGTGAGGGGATTAAGAAGCACAAATAGGTAGTTACAGCATAGCCATGGGGATGTAAAGTACAGTATAGGAAGTGGAGTAGCCAAAGAATTTATACGCATGACCCATGGACTTGAACAATGGTGTGGGGATTGCTTGAGGGAGTGGGGGGTGCTGGGTTGATGGGCACAAAGAAGGAAAAATAAGGACAATTCTAATAACATAATCAATAAAAAGCCCTGGCTGGTGTAGCTCAGTGGATTGAGCACGGGCTGCGAAACAGGCATCACAGGTTCGATTCCCAGTCAGGGCACATGCCTAGGTTGCAGGCCATGGCCCCAGCAACCGCACACTGATGTTTCTCTCTCTCTCTCCATCCCTCCCTTCCCTCTCTAAAAATAAATAAAATCTTAAAAAAAAAACCAAACAAACAAAAACCATGACCCTGGCTGGTGTGGCTCAGTGGAATTGAGTGCCAGCCTGTGAACCAAGAGGTAGCTGGTTCAATTCCCAGTCAGGGCACATGCCTGGGTGGCCGGTCAGGTCCCCAGTTGGGGGTGTATGAAAAGCAAGCAATCAATGTATCTATTGCACATCAATGTTTCTCTCTTCCTCTTTCTCCCTTCCTTCCCTTCTCTCTAAAAATAAATAAATAAAACCTTTTTAAAAAGAGCATTCATGATGGTTATCTGTGAGATATGAAATTATTGGGGACTTCAACTTTCTGCACTTTATTTCTGAATTTTTTGAAATGTCACTTTTTGTAATTACAAAAACATGTTTCTCTACACTGTCATCTGCATCTAGGAACCCACCACCTTAAAGGCCACCTTGGCCGATGGCAAAGATCAGACCAAGAATGACGATGTTCCGCCATACTAGCCCAAGTCATGCAACAGAGTGCTGCCCTCCCTATCTCAGGCCTCCAGCCCAGAGCAATTAACCCTAGACCCTCAACAAGCCCACTCCCCAGCCATATCTGCCCTAGGGCCCTCTCAGTGAAGACTTGAGGCCAGTCAGGACTGCAGCTATAGCTGGTATGCCTATTACCTTTCACTACTACTTGCTAATAGCTAACACATATTTGCAGAAGCCGCCATAGAGCTCTCCGAATTACAATTCTTTACATTAGGGTAGGGAGCAGCTTGTCATCCCAGTGAGATCTCTCTAGAACTTTCAAGCAATTTCCCAACTCCAAAAAAGAAAGATGACTTTGCTAACTAATGGGTTCTCTCCAAAGGGCTTTCCTGACCCACTTAGCACAGTTAGGAAATGGAGAACTCCTACAGCCTAGTTTGCAGAAGGTAAGGCCCTGAGGAAATACCCTCAGCAGGTCCCCACCTGCTCCAATTCTCACTCCAATCCCACATTCAAAAACAAAAGCAGCCCTGGCTGGCATGGCTCAGTGGATTCAGCACCAGCCTGCAAATTGAAAGGTTGCTGATTCAATCAATTCCCAGTCACGATACATACCTGGGTTGAGGGTCAGGTCAGGTCAGGTCCCCAGTTAGGGGTGCAAGAGGCAACCACACACTGATGTTTCTCTCCCTCTCTTTCTCCTGCCCTTTCCCTCTCTCTAAAAGTAAACAAATAAAGTATTTATTTAAAAAGCGAGCTTCCAGCCAACATGGAGGTGTAGGTAGATTCATTTTGCTTCCTCACACAATCAAAAGAAGGATAACAACCAATTTAAAAACAAAAACAACCAGAACCACCAGAAAACTGAACTATATGGAAGTCCGACAATGAGGGAGTTGAAGAAGAAACATTCATCCAGATTGGTAGGAAGGGCGGAGATGGGCAGCCAGGGTGGTAAGGACGAGTGACAAGGCCATGGCTGGTGAAACCCAGGAGGGCGAGGCAGTGGCTGGAGGACCCAGCAGTCCCACATTCACGTGCAGGTAAGCCGGGAGGAACAACTCAAGAGCAAGACAGACTGCACAACCCAGGGTTCCAATGCAGGAAACTAAAGCCTCAAAACCTCTGGCTGTAGAAACCTGTAGGGGCTGTGGGATGGGAGAAGCTCCCAGTCTCACAGGAGAGAGTGTTAGAGGAGTCCACAGGACCCTAGAACACACACAAACCCACCCACTCAGGAATCAGCACCAGAAAAGACCAATTTGCTTGTGGGAAGCAAGGGAAGTACTGAAAGCAGGGCAAGAGCTGAGTAAGTGGCATTATTCCCTCTGACCCCTCCCCACATACAGCATCACAACACAGTGACATCAGTAGCCCCACCCTGGAGAAAACCTAAGACTCCACCCCTTACTACATAACAAGCACACGGAGACAAAAAAATATGGCCCAAATAATAGAACAAATCAAAATTCCAGAAAAAGTACAACTAAGTGATGAAGAGATAGCCAACCTATCAGATGAAGAGATCAAAACACTGGTAATCAGGATACTCACAGAAATGGTTGAGTATGGCCACGAAATAGAGGAAGTAGTGAAGGCTATTCAAAGTGAAATAAAGAAAAATATATAGGGAACCAACAGTGAAGGGAAGGAAACCGGGACTCAAATCAACAATTTGGAACAGAAGGAACAAATAAACATTTAATCAGAACAGAATGAAGAAACAAGAATTCAAAAAAGCGAGGAGAGGCTTAGGAGCCTCTGAGACAACCTTAAATGTTCCAACATCCAAATCATAGCGGGGGCAGAAAAAGAGGAAGAGCAAGAAATTGAAAACTTATTTGACAAAAATAATGAAGAACTTCCCCAATCTGCAAAGGAAACAGACTTCCAGGAAGCTCAGAGTGTCCCAAAGAAGTTGGAACCAAGGACACACACACCAAGGCACATCATAATTACCCAAGATGATAGATGAGGAGAATCTTAAAAGCAGCAAGAGAAAAGGAAACAGTTACCTACAAAGGGGTTCCCATCAGACTGTCAGCTGATTTCTCAAAGAGACCTTGCAGGCAAGAAGGGGCCGGAAAGAAGTATTCGGAGTCATGAAAGGCAAGGACTTACAACCAAGATTCCTCTATCTAGCAAAGCTATCATTTAGAATGGAAGGGTACATAAAGTGCTTCCCAGAAAAGGTCAAGTTAAAGGAGTTCATCATCACCAGGCCCTTACTATATGAAACATTAAAGGGACTCATCTAAGAAAAAAGAAGAAGATCAAAACTACAAACTGTCCTGGCTGGTGTGGCTCAGTGGATTGAGCACCAGCTTGCAAACCAAAGGGTCGCCAGTTTGATTCCCACTCAGGGTACATGCCTGGGTTGCAGGCCAGGTCCCTGACAAGGGGCACATGAGAGGCAACCACACATTGATGTTTCTCTCCTCTTTCTCCCTCCCTTCCCCTCTCTAAAATAAATAAAACAAACCTTAAAAAAAGAAACATGAACAGTAAAATGACAACAAACTCACAACTATCAACAACTAAATAGGAAAAAACAAAAGCAAACAACTAGAACAGGAAAAGAATCACCGAAATGGAGATCAGATGGAGGGTTATCAGTGGGGAGGGAGAGAATGGGGAAAAGTTACAGGGAATAAGAAACATAAATGGTAGGCACACAAGAGACAGGGGGAGATTAAGGATAGTATAGGAAATGGAGAGGCCAAAGAACTTGTATGTATGACCCATAGACATGAACTAAGGTGGGGAATGATGGTGGGAGGAGGACTACAGGGGGAAGGGGAATAAAGGGGAGAAAAAAATGGGATAACTGTAATAGCATAATCGATACAATATACTTTAAAAAAAGTAAAAGCACATGGAAAGCCTGGCTTTTCATGCTCAGGGAATGATGCACATATTCCCTACAGGAGAGAACCCTGATTGGAAAGAGCTCTCTCTCGGAGGCTCGCCAGACATTTCAACAGCAAGGTATGCAGGCAGCTGGCACCCACAGTATATGCCCAGGAACACACCTGGTCTGTTCAGAGGCAGTCCTGTCTGAACATATCCTGTCAGGCCCTGAGACATTAGGAAGAAGAAATGTCCAAAACAGCAGCTAGTGGGTGGGGCCATGCAAGTTCCCCTAAACTCCGCCTCCCTGCCCTCCAGCCCCTACTGCATTTCCACTGGGAACTAAAAACAGAGAAATGCTCTGGGCTTAAGCAAACATCACATCTTGGAGACAGGACCACTATCTGTAGCAGACCCAAGCCAATACTTTGGGAGTCTAAGCAGGGAGACGTATTGGTCACTAACCAGAGCAAAACATACATTTAACAGCCAGACAAAAGTTTCACTAATTCCTCTGATCTCTGAATAATCATGCCACCAGCACACTGCAAAATGTTTGCTTTCCATCTTAGCACCACCGGCCCCAGGCCCCATTCCTGATCATGCCCTAGGACCTGCTTATCTTTCAAGCCCCTGCTGGTGTTTACAGAACTTCAGTGCTGGAAAAACATGGAAAGTCCTTAAGTTTGACCCAGATCCAGAAAGGTCTTGGATCTGCTCCCTAGATATACTGCCAGACCCCTTCATTACCCCTATACTACAGGAAACAGCAGGTTCCTTCCCAGTTAGGGTTCTTGTCTACTGGGTCACTCGGTCCCCTAATCATGATCTATTCCAGGTTGGAGAGACTGATGCTACTAAGTGACTGGAGAACAGCACTACTTAGACCAAAGTCAGTATGGGCCAGTTAGTTTCTCTTGGTTTCAATTCTGGAACAACCCCAAGGAGTTGCCCCAGACACATGAGGTGGTCATCACAGGGTCCACAAAAACTGCTGGTTAAAGTGAAGGACCTATCAGTAGTACCCTCTTCGTGGGTGAAGGGAGTCTCTTCCCCAAGAGAAAGACGAGAGCACTAAGTGGTCTGTCTCCGAGAAGCCAAAGCTATGCAGTACATGTGGAACATGGCAGAGGGCTTCGCTGCCAAGGCCATGGCAAAGGATCTAGGTCAGGTAGCTGCCCTCAGCCACAGCTCACTCACCAATGAACAGCAGCACAAGGATGACAATGAGGACCACAAAGAAGGTGTTACTATAGGTCACTACCAACTCCACCAAGCGGGACTTGAAAACCTTCTGCCATCTGTGAAGAAAACAAAAAAGACAGGGGCTGTAGAAAAAGAACACACTTGGGATTGGAGTCTTGAGAACAGAAACTCAGTTTTGCAGTCTTCTCCAATGGTCAAATACCTCATACAGACTCAGCCTCAACTGCTTGCATTTTTCCAATTTATGACGTCCACTCAAGAATGTTTATTTTTAAAAAAGATACTTGTCCATAGAAATTTCTAGAAAACCGGTTTTAAACACTGGTAGTCTCCAGGAAAAGAAATGGGAACCTCACCTTTCACTGTATTCCTCTACGTAGTATTCAAAATGCTTGCCACATACACACTATTTCTTTACATTGTTTTTCCACATGACCAAGCTTGGTTCATCTAGAATCCCACCATCCTGGATTATTATGAAGCAGACCCAACCTCCCTTCAGTTCCCTCCACAAGTATTTGGTATGTAGCTCTTTCAGACAAGAGCTTTCGAAAATGATTAATGTAAGCACAATGCCATCACCAAACCTCATGAAATCAGTTAAGTAGGCTAAAGAAATTTTTGAAAAAACAAAAACACCACACACACAAAAGAAGAAAATCAGTAAGAATCCCTCATTATTAGACCCAGAATCCCAAAGTCCAATTGTTGCATTTCTTAATAGCTGGTTTGTTTGAATCCAGAGAGACAAGTTTCTGATTCTGAATTTAGTTGAGAAGTATCTTAAATCTCTTACTCTATGAGCCCTTCCCTTGCTCTCATTTGTTTTCTTTCCCAATTTACTTTATGTAGAAACTACGTTGTTTATTCTACAAAGCTTCCCAGATTCCAGCTCCAAGAGGCCTCTGTCTCTGTATTTCCTCAGCTGAATGAGATGTGAAGATTCAGATCAGGCTTTTGGCAAGCATACTCCTTAGGCAGTGCTGTGTAATTTCTTTTATTTTTATTTATTGATTTGAGAGACAGAGAGGAAGGGGGAGAGGGAGAAACATCGATTTGTTGTCCCACTTATTTATGCATGCATGTGCCCTGACCAAGGATCGAACCCACATCCTTGGTGTATCAGGACGCTCTAACCAGTTAAGCTATCTGGCCAGAGCTATATACTTTCTATTGTATCACATCAGGTATTTTTCATTAAAAAGTTTTTTAAAATATCTGTGGAGACTCAGCCTTATTTGTAATGTTCTAATTTAAGTCAGAATGTGTTCATATGTTATGTGCAATGAAAAATTAATTTCCAACTAACTTTTAACAGGTCTTCTATTCACTGAAAGGGAATATGGCTTCACCCTGAAGAGGCTGAGTAATGCTCATGAGGTTACTACACAATGCCAGTGAGACTAGTTAGTAGGACAGAAGTCACCAAGTCAGCAACAACGTGACCCTGTGGTGCAAGTCTTCTGGATCCCACATTGTCATCCTCCAAACCACAAGGACCCAAGGGAAGGCAGAAGGGCATCATTCCCAGAACCATAAGCAGAGCTAAGCCTTCTCCCCTCTGGTACATTCATACGGCCAGAAGGCAGGATGCACAGGAACGGTGTAGAAGGTTGGCAATAGTAAACACAACCCCTGCCACCCCCCACCCCAGACGCAGCCTACCTATTTCTGTCTGGCCCCAATTCCAGGGTCCACACATAAGCTACGGGTCTGGGCAAGTCACCTTCTTACTTGCTTGGCTGCTTGCTCCATAGGCCATACCTTTTGGGTGAAATGAAGGGAATGCACAGAAGCAGCACAACAAAAACCTCTGCATAGAGGAAGGTGGCAACCGCAGTCCACTGCAGACTCATCCTGTTGCTAGAAGGTTTCCAACAGGGAGGTGTGAGCTTGTTTCCTACAAGGCACAAAAGGAACAGGAGTCATAAAAGCTGGACAGCCATGCTAACCTGGGAAATGGGGCTCACTCAGCACAGAAACCTGAGCTTTAACGCACAAAGGCCTAAACAACTTCCAACTGCCGGGGCGGAGTTACTTCGCTGCCCTCCAGTTTGTGCGGTATCACGTACAGAGACATCTTTCTGAACTCTTCTCCCCTTGGAGCTCAAGAGACTCCTTGTGCCTCTTTAAATGGGAATGCGGTTTTAATGAGACTTATATAGACAAGAGGAAATTCTCAACATCCACCAGGCCGCTCCCTTCCCAGCCACGGGGAGCTAGAGGCTCCCAGCTCCCAGCCAGACCCGCGGTGGCGGTATTTCAGTAACACACTTTCTCCAAAAGCCAGGGCGCCTCCCCGACCCCTGACCCGCGTCCTAGGGAAACCAGGAGGCCCTTCCCTCTCCGACTTTCCAAATGGGCCGAGAGAAAACCAGCAGCTCCCTGAGGGGCTAGAGCGGGGACTAACAGGATTTCCCACTGCCGCGCCTGCCTCCGATAGGGCTGGAGGACTCGGAGTACCTAAAGAAGGCCCACAAGAGCGACTCCTACAGGACGGGAGTCAGGGCCAAGAGGAAACACAGTCTCGACTAAGAATCTCAGGGCTCCATCCAGAGAAACTTCTAGAAGCTATCCCCGGAGAAGCCAGAATATTCCCTCACGGCAGCCTGGATCGGCCACAGCTCCCACCAGGCTTGGGAAACCCTGCATGAAACCCCCGGCGGCCCCCAAGCGTGGCCCTGGCCGTGAGACGGCACGCCTTCCACAAACCCCACCCCGGAGGCTCCTGCGGAGGGGCTTGGCCACCGCCCCCCGCCACCACAGCCGGCCCTCACGCCCCCAGAGCCCAGCTCCACCCACCGCCGCCTATACTTCCCTTTACCCAGCCCTGCCCCTGCACTCCCCGTTCGGCCCTTGACCCTGGGGTCGCTTCACACTGCCCGCCGCTTCCCGTCGTTGAAGGCTGAAGAGACCTCGGCAGCCCCGCTCACCGAGTTCCCCACAGACTCGAGGACGCTCCTCTGCTGCCGCCAAACTCACCTACCCTGGCCCTGGCCCTGGCCCCGCCCCTTCCCACGCAGACGGAAACCGGAAGCGCAAGCAGGGCACTGCCCCTCTTCCAAATGATCTGAGGCCCTGTAGGCTCCGCCCACGGTCGCCTTCCGCCCCGCCCCCCCCAAGCCGAAAGCGCCGACGCCTAGGACTGAGACAGAAATGGAGCTTTGGGTGCGCAGGGAGGCGGGGCGAGTCCTTGGCGGGAAGACGAGGGGGCAGCTTGTCTAGCCCGCGAGGTCCTCCTACGTCTCTGTGGTCCAGGGAGGGGGCGGGGTCCGACCGTGGGGCGAGAACGGGGTGGGGCGCGGTGCGCCCGGGTTCCGCCTCCCGCCCCTCCTCCGCCTCCTCCCCTTCCACCGACTCGCCCCTGGGGAGGGGTGGGTGGGTGGGGATTCTGGACGGGTGGTGGAGTCACTGTCGCTTCAGCACGGCTGTGGAGAGGACGGATGCGCCTGGTGCCCCGGGGAGGGGCGCCACCGGGGTAGGAGGAGAAGCTGGAAAAGAAGAGACGCCCTGTCTGCCCGAGCCCTCTCGAGGTTCTGACCCCAGGGGCTGGTAGACTGCTAAGTTCCTTTACCTCCACTGCCTGAAGAGACCGTGACACTGGAGGGACCTGAGCCCACCGTACCAGGGGCCCCAGCACCGGCCCAGTGGCCTACAGCAACAGTCTCAGGGACCACTGCAAGGTTTCCAGTTGCCTAGACAACGAGCTGGGTCAGAGCAACAACCATTCCAGCCACCTGCCTGGACTGCTGGCTGAGATACCCGTCCCAGCCCTGTGCATCCAGCCCAAGTGATATGCCGGTGCTCTCTACCCCCCGGCCTTCGCGGGTGACCACGTTGAAGCGCACAGCTGTGGTCCTGGCCCTCACGGCCTATGGAGCCCACAAAATCTACCCCCTGGTGCGGCAGTGCCTGGCTCCATCCAGAAGCCCTCAAGTGCCTGCAGGGGAGTCCATCCAGGACGCCTCTGGGGCCACTTCGGCCACAGCGGCCAAGGCGGGTGTGAACCGAGTGTTCTTGCAGCGACTCTTGTGGCTCCTACGGCTGCTCTTCCCCAGGATCCTGTGCCGGGAGACCGGGTTGCTGGCGCTGCATTCAGCTGCCCTGGTGAGCCGGACTTTCCTGTCAGTATATGTGGCCCGCCTGGATGGACGGCTGGCCCGCTGCATCGTGCGCAAGGACCCCCAGGCCTTTGGTTGGCAGCTTCTGCAGTGGCTCCTCATCGCCCTCCCAGCCACCTTCATCAACAGTGCCATCCGCTACCTGGAGGGCCAACTGGCCCTCTCTTTCCGAAGCCGTCTAGTGGCCCATGCCTACAGCCTCTATTTCTCCCAGCAGACCTACTACCGAGTCAGCAACATGGATGGGCGGCTTCGCAACCCCGACCAGTCCCTGACAGAGGATGTGGTGGCCTTTGCTGCCTCTGTGGCCCACCTCTACTCCAACCTGACCAAGCCACTCCTGGATGTGGCTGTGACTGCCTACACCCTTCTTCGAACAGCCCGCTCCCGTGGGGCTGGCACGGCTTGGCCCTCGGCCATTGCTGGCTTGGTGGTGTTTCTCACGGCTAACGTGCTTCGAGCCTTCTCACCCAAGTTTGGGGAGCTGGTGGCGGAGGAGGCACGGCGGAAGGGGGAGCTGCGCTACATGCACTCTCGAGTGGTGGCCAACTCAGAGGAGATTGCCTTCTATGGGGGCCATGAGGTGGGGCAGGTTGAGGTGTTGAGCATGAAGGAAAGCTTGTAGCCCAGGAACAGGCAACTGTGAATGGTGGGGAAAGCCCAGGGCTGGCTGGGGTTGGTACCAGAGGCGTGGGCAGGCTACAGGAGAGGGAGGCTGGGGACAGCCAGGGCCCTGGGCAGCCCAGACTTAGGCCCAGAAATGGAGAAGCAGGAAGGCTGGGTGGGGACCGCCATGGGCTGGCTGCCTGCATGCTCCAGGCCACTTCTGCTTCCTCTCCTCGGTAAGGCTGCCTGGCCTTGGAGCTGCTTGGAGCTGAGAATCCTAGCGGTTTCAGATGCTAGAGCTTCTGGCTCACCCCATTCCTGCAGTCAGCTGGAAGGAGGCTCCTGCTGTCTGGGAGCAGGGAGTGGGACGTGGCCTGCTGCCTGGCTCCTCCTGGGCCCCAGGGCCCTTTGAAGGCCGGCGTCCAGCCGAGCTGGCTGGCCAGGCAGGCATTATGGCCATGACTCAGCCCAAGCAGAGGTTAACAAGCAGCACCCAGCGCCGCGGCCGCAGCAGTGGCAGCACTCAGCACTCTGGGTCAATGGCTTCTCTGCCTGAGTTTGAGGGCCGGCAAGGCTGCCTCCCTGAGGCCCTGAGCCAGGGAAGCTGGGCCCCCGCCGCCACCTTGTCGGGATGCACTTCCTGCCTGCCCAGCGGCCACCCTACCCCCCACCCCCCGCTGGCCCCATGTGGCCGTCCTTCCGCGTGGGTCCCAGGGCTCAGCTCCCCAGTGGGCCGGGGCAGGGGTGGGGGCGGGGGCCAGGGCAGCCAGGGCCCAGAGCTTGGTGCTGGAGAAGGTTACTCCAGGCCAATGCTCCCTTTATCTCTCCCCGGCCCCTCCCCTTCCTCGTGCCTGGGGTTGCAGCTGCCTTCAGCCCGCTCCCTTGCTCCCTGTAACTTTGGTTTCAGTTCCGAGTACTTCTCTGGGGGAGGGGTGCAATGGCCTCCATCTCCTGAAGGCCTATGTGTCCTCCCTTGGTCAGGTGGCCTCTTGCCCCTAGACCTTGTCTCACTGGCTGTGCGTTGGACTCCAGATTAGGAAAAAAGCTGCTGGTCTGCAGCTGCAACCCCCTCTCCTCCTCTCGCGCACGCCGGGCTTCAGGGCCTTGGCAGGCAGCCGTGGCCTTGGGTGAGGCACTTGGCACATTACCCGCAGCTACATTGTCAGCCTCAGCCGGCACTCCTGCCAACTCCCAGCACGAGTCAGGATTGCCAGGGTGCTCAGAGGAGGCATGCTCACTTCAGGAACAGGAGATTGGGTTTGAGGCAGAAACACAGGATGCGGAGGACCTGTATGGTGAGAGCAGAAGAGAGATCACTGGTTCTTTGAAGGACTTCCTCTGGGCTAACTTCAGGAGGTATTATGTTCACTGGGAGGGTTCAATGCGGGGGGCTGTGTGCATCCACAGTCTGACTCTTTAGGCCTTGGCCAAAGGGCTAGAAAGCAGCATGAGATGACAGACCCCCATGGGTGGGTTGATTTTCCTTATTGTGCAGGCATGTGGCTCACCCCAGTCCCAGTGGCTGGTGTCCCGGTGGACACTGGCCCAGGCTCAGACTAACAGGTTAGGGCAGAAGTGATTGGCTGGCTGGCAGACAGACAGCAGAGTATTCTGTTCGAACTGAGATTTCAATGAGGAGGGTTATTTAGACACATACATACACACAACCTCTTGTTGGCCTCAGAGCAAGGTGAACCTTTCTTAATAAGTCAAAGCATCATTTATAACAATTTGGTTCTCCTGATGGCTCTGCCAGTGTGGTCCAAATTCCATACCTCTTGCTACCTTCAGGCTGTGTGAGCTTGGGCAGGTCACTGCCTCTCTGGGCTTCTGTAATGTCCTATATACAATGGAAATGGGCACACAGGTGGGGTGGCATGGGGTGAGAATCAAGTGGAGAGTCGGGTGCAAAAGCAATTGGCAAAGGAAATGGTGCCAGGCTGGGCAGCTGTTGTCAGTCCAGGGTGGGAAGGCAGAGCTGGAATACACACTTCTGTAGTGAGCCAAGAAATCTATGACCTTGCCGTGACCACTTCCTGACACCTCCAGCCCCTCTGCCTATCTGGATGCTGCTGCCATGGGAGAGCCTCTTTCTCTCCCACTCCCTTTCCTGCTTTCTTCTCCAAGCCTGCACCCATTCTGAGATGGCTGGTGATGGCCAATGCAGGAAGGAGGAGGGGAGGTGCATCCCACTGGAGTCAGCCGGCCCAAAGAGGCGAGAGCCAGGCTTAGGCACAGGGGGCTGCTCATTAGGCTGGTTCCAGAGGGTTGCCCTGCAAGTGTCAGTGGGAGAATGCAGTGGAAGTTTCTCACCCAGAGGATCCCTGGGGAAGGTAACAGGAGGCAGGGCCCGAGTAGACTGTTGAACCAAGTTCTTCAAAATAAAATACTGCCTTTTGCTTTCCTGCACTGCCTTTTACTGAGTTTATGTTAGCCCCCAGCAGTTGTCCAAAGAAACAAGCAAGGTGGCTGCCCTTGGCCAATGTTCAGAAGCTGCTCAGGGCAAAGAGAGGGCATGGTGAGCTTCCCATCAATAGAGGTAGTGGAATTGGGGAACCAGAATGAGTTCCTTCTTCATGACCCCTGTACCTTAGTGCCGTGACTTCAGACAATCCCATACTGCCCCCAACCCCAAGTTTGAGACCTGTCCACTGTAAACATGGACCAGCCATAACCCCCGTCGCTCAACCTTATCCTGGCCATCAGATGGCATGGCGTGAGTAAGTTTGGTGCTTGGGGCCTCTTGCTTTGCCCCCACGTTAGTTACCACAAGGCCTCTCAGGCTGTCTCTGTCACCCCTCCTTGGCAGGTGGAGCTGGCCCTGCTGCAGCACTCCTACAAGGCCCTGGCTTCACAGATCAACCTCATCTTGCTGGAGCGCCTGTGGTATGTCATGCTGGAGCAATTCCTCATGAAGTACGTGTGGAGCGCCTCAGGCCTGCTCATGGTGGCTGTCCCCATAATCACCGCCACCGGCTACTCAGAGTCAGGTGAGAGTCAGCACTCCCAGGGGACAGGGGCAAGGCCCTGTCCTCCTGTCCCACTGGATGCTCAGCTCCAGAGGGCCCGATGCTCAGCTGGCCTGTCTGCCCCTTCCATTGCTGAGGCCTTGAGGCCTGGTTGGCTTCCTAGAAATCACCACAGCTCACTCTCCCTTGCTGCCTTCCACTCTGCATGAGTCTCCCCTTTACAACATCTCACGCTCTTGATGCCACTCAGCTGGGCCCAGGGACTTCAACTCAGGAACACATGTCCCCTCACCCAGCTGTGCCTGTCCTCAGCCCAGCTGTGACTCCAAGGTGGGAGGACATGGAAGTACCTTGAGTGAGCCCCTTTATCCCCAGGCCTTGGCTTTCCCAGGCCTCAAACAACTCATACGTTGCAGAGGCTAGAGACTTCTGCCCTAAGGCCTGGGAGGATTGGGAAGCCTGTTCTGCCTGTTACTGTAGTGATTGGATCATCAGGATTCCCATTTCATTCCTCTACTGGCTTGCACCATATTCACTCTGTTTGCAGTCTTTTCATGGTTGCCCTTTCAAAGGTTAACTTGCGTGCTCACTGACAACAGTCTAGGTCAGCGATTTTCAACCTGTGTGCCGGGGTACCCTGGTGTGCCGCCAGAGTCACACTGGTGAGCCGCAAGAGATTTTAAAACACTCAGTAGTTGACTATTTAGTCAGGGGCACTAACCTCTTTTCCCTTAGACTGTCAAATAAAAAAGATGACAACAGCCAACACAACCATAGCTGTCCAGTGTGAATGAGTCAAAGTTATACCAGATTTTTTGCCACATCAGGAAAAAAAAATTTTTTTTTGGTGTGCCGCAGAATTTTAGTAATTAGTCTATGTGTGCCATGAGATGAAGAAGGTTGAAATCGCTGGTCTAGGTTAATCGATGGCTCCTCCTCTCCTGGCCCTTAGGACACTTTAACACAAGGACCAGCCCCAGCTGATGCGTTGGTATAGCCCAGTGTCACCTTTGCTTTCCCGTGTTTTCATACTTGGCTATTGCTTTGTCAAGCCAGTGCATGTTTAAATTCATCCCCATGTTTACCGATTTCGCTGCTCACCAGTCCTTTCCTGCAGCCTAGTTACCTACCTCCAGATACACATCGCTCAGCAGCTCTTTCTGCAAGGCTTTCATCATGGGCACTTCACAATTATTTTGTTTACTTAAAATGTCTTCATTTTACCCTTTTTCCCGAACTAAAATATAGTTGGATGTGGGAGTCCAGGTCATTTGCTGTCAGCCCTCTAACAATATTTCATTGTCTCTGCTGGAAAATCTGTTATCAGCTAACTCCCCTCAGCAGCCTGGATTGTCTCTCTGGTTACTTTTAGACTTCTCCTTTTTTTTCCCTTTTTTTATATATTTTATTGATTATGCTATTACAGTTGTCCCATTTTTTTCTCCCCTTTAGTCCCCTCTGCCCTGCACCCCACATCCCACCATCATTCCCCCACCTTAGTTCTTGTCCATGGGTCATACATATAAGTTCTTAGGCTTTTCCATTTCCCATACTATTCTTAACTTCTCCCAGTCTATTTTGTACCTACCATTTACACTTCTTATTCCCTCTACCTTTTCCCCCATTCTCCCCCTACCCCTCCCCACTGATAACCCTCCATGTGATCTCCATTTCTATGATTATGTTCCTGTCTAGTTGTTTGCTTAGTTCATTTTGGGGCGGGGGGAGGGTTGTTTGTTTTTTTTAGGTTCAGTTGTTGATAGTTGTGAGTTTATTGTCACTTTGCTGTTCATAGTTTTGACCATCTTCTTTTCCTTTGATAAGTCCCTTTAACGTTTCATGTAATAAGGACTTGGTGATGATGAACTCCTTTAACTGTCCTTATCTGGAAAACACTTTATCTGCCCTTCCATTCTAAGTGAGAGCTTTGCTGGATAGAGCAATCTTGGATGGAGGTCCTTGCCTTTCATGACTCCGAATACTTCTTTCCAGCCCCTTCTTGCCTGCAAGGTTTCTTTTGAGAAATCAGCGTATAGTCTTATGGGAACCCCTTTGTAGGTAACTGCCTCCTTTCCTCTTGCTGCTTTTAAGATTCTCTCCTTATCTATCATCTTGGGTAATGTAATTATGATGTGCCTTAGTGTGTGCTTCCTTGGGTACAGCTTCTTCAGGACTCTCTGAGCTGCTTGGATTTCCTGGAAGTCTTTTTCTTTGCCAGATTGGGGAAGTTCACCTTCATTATGTTTTCAAAAAAGTTTTCAATTTCTTGCTCTTCTTCTGCTCCTTCTGGCACCCCTATCACTCAGATGTTGGAATGTTTAAAGTTGTCCTGGAGGCTCCTAAGCCTCTCCTCATTCTTTTTTTCAATTCTTCTTTCTTCATTCTGTTCTGGTTGAAAGTTTATTTCTTCCTTCTGCTCCAAACCATTGATTTGAGTCCCAGTTTCCTTCCTGTCACTGTTGTTTCCCTGTACATTTTCCTTTACTTCACTTTGCACAGCCTTCACTTTTTTCTCTATTTTGCAACCATACTGAACCATTTCTGTGAACATCTTGATTACCAGTGTTTTGAACTCGGCATCTGATAGGTTGCCTATCTCCTAGTCACTTAGGTATATTTTTTCTGGAGCTTTGATCTGTCTTTCATTTGGGCCACATTTCTTTGTCTCAGCGTGCCTGTTATGTAATAAGTGGTGGAGCCTTTGGTATTCTCCAGGGCGCGGCACTCACGTCACTGCATTGTGGTCCTGTATGTGGGGGAGGGGTCTGAGAGGAATGCAGCTTCCTTGGTACTCAGCCAGCTTTCACTCACTTCCCTCACTTCCCACAAGCAAATTGGGCCCTTTCGGTGCTGATTCCTGGGTGGGTGGTTTTGTGTACTTTCTGGGACCCTGTGGTCCCAGGGAACAGGGAACTGGGTCTTCAAGGAACTCTCCTGTGAGCCTGGGAGCTTCTCCTGCCACCACAACACCCACAGGATTTTTCAGCCAAAGGTTTTGAGGCTTTATTTCCCTACACTGGAACCCTGGGTTGCGTGATCTGTCTCACTCTCCAGTTGTTCCTCCTGGTTTATCCGCATGCAAATGTGGGACCGCCTGCTCCGCCAGCCACCTCCTTGCCTGCCCTCGTCCTCCAGCTAATTCCTTGCTGCTGTCCTCTCTGCCCTGGCTTCCCGTCTCCGCCCCTCATACCTGTGTAAATGAGTGTTTCTTCTTTAACTCCTTGGTTGTCAGACTTCCATACAGTTCGATTTTCTGGCATTTCTGGTTGTTTTTTGTTTTTAAATTGTTGTTGTCCTTTTGGTTGTGCAAGGAGGCAAAAATGTATCTACCTATGCGTCCATCTTGGCTGGAAGTCCTGCTTTTAGACTTTTCTTTGTCTGGTATTCTGCTGTTTCACCTGGAAGTGTTAACTGGTGGGTTTTGTGTTTATTCTGCCTAAGACCTGTATAGCCTTCAAATATTCAAATTTTTTAATCATTTGGGAAAATTCTCAGCTGTTATTTTTTTTCAAATATTGACTCACTCTTGCTCTTTCCCTCACTCCTTCTGGAACTCCTGCTGGATGTGTCACTCTCTCCTCTGTGGCTCTTCCACTCTTTTCACTATTTCCCATCTAGCACCGTCTGTGCTGAATCCTGGGAGATTTCTTCAGGTCCTCATGCTTACTCATTCAGCAGTTTTCTCTTCAGCTAAGTCTAATTTGAATTTTTTTAACTTAAAATTTTTGTTTATTTTTACAGTTTCATTTTTGTGTACACACTTACTTAACAATCACTGAATTCCTAGGCCATGCTCAGGTAACCAAAGAGCCTTTATAAGTAGTTTATATTGTCTAGAACCAAGGTATACTGCAAATCCAGTCTGGAGCAAAATAGCAAACATCTTTCTAAAGCTAGGCTTAGACATTCTGATCCGGTAGGTTAAGATGTCTCCTTTCTCTGGTAGCAGGGCTAAGGCATACCTGGCAGCTGGGCCACCGTTCACAGGTGTAGTGAAGAAAATGGTACAGACCACCAAACAGAAGTCCCACCGATCCACCTTGTGTTATGGTGCAGGTTTCACAATTCAAATCGCCTGTATTCAATGGTAAACTTATAAAACCCTTATTAGATACATCTGCTGTCAAAGATGGGATCACTGCCATTGATAAACCAGCTGCCATGTCACATTTAAGATGCGCCGAAAAAGAATGTTTGCTATTACATGGCCGCAGAGAGTAGCATTGCGTCCAATATATGTTGATCCATGCTCAAGTGGATTCCTTTCTGCTTCTGGAAATTGATTCTTTTTCCTGGTTATGATATCAAAAATTTGTTTTTCCTTGGCAGTATCAACTGGTTCATGATTTTCCATCTTGAGTCTTATGCTCTCCTCCCCGAATTTGTAAAAAAATTTCAGTGGCTATTTCAAGTTCTATCTGATTCTCTTTCAAATAGAAATTTTCATTTTCAAATAGAAATTTCAAATTGTTTTGGCAGGTGTCTGATTTTCTCATCTTTTGACTGTTCCTTTCCTGCTGCGTGTCATATGAATCATATGTATTCCACAGCCTCTGTCCCGCTGTTGGGCTCTCTGAATTCTTGAGGGTCTAAGCCAGCTTGATATTCCATCTGCCAGTCTTCACCCATGTTGAATTCCTTCCTTCTGGGTTTCCCAACCAGACTTTCTTGGGAACACTATTGACCTAACAGGAGGATGCAGTGCCCTAGTGCATGCTGGCTTTTGCTTTGGCCAAGCACTCCTGGTAATTAACCCCTTGGAGGCCATTTTCATGTTCACTTCTCAGTTTGAGAAGGAGAGGTTCCTGATCTTGGACGTAGTATTCACTTGAACCTCAGACACATAATTACCAATTCTTAGAGGTGACCTTTTGTTCCCCGCGCCTAGAGCTCTGGCCATAAGACCTGTCTCCTCGGTCTCCAGGGATTTCACTGGTGTGCCCGGCTGCTTGCTTCTCTGTGGACTCCTGGGAATTTGCCTTGCTTTCCAACAAGCGCAGCTCTGCTTTCAAAGGTGTTCTACCTTATGCAGTTTGGTAGTGAGAGGGTTTTCAGTTATGTATAGAGAGAGAAGCTGGCTTGTTTTGGAAGTCTCTCTGATTCTCTCCCTACTGGTGGCTCTGCTTTGGGGCTTCCGTATCCTCAGCTGTCTGCCCCTCCCTGGGTGACCCCCAAAAGGAAGGATATGATTGGAGGGGGATAGTTACTTTCTACCAATGGACGTACAAAAAGAGTGGCCTGATTTAGGCACAGGTGCCAGACCCAGTCAGCATACATGGCCTAGAGCATGGGGACAGACGCATGAGGAAACAGACCTATGGATTCTGTGAGCAAGCACCCTCAGGCACTTCCCTCTGCTCCTAGCACTCAGTACAGCCCACCCTGCCTAGTGCCTGAGGCTTCCCCTCCTCTGAAGGCCTAGGACTTTCTGGATCCTCTGGGGTGCCAGGTTTCATGGGTGATTTAAGAAGCACGAGCTCCTGTCCCCAGCCTCATAGCTTTTATAGTCAGTTACCGGTGAAAGTGTGAAATTCTCCTATCTCCCTTGCTCGTTCCACTTCCTTCTTATTGGCCTCCTTGTTATTTTTGTAATCATTTTTTTTATTTTTCAATTACAGTTGACATACCATGTTGCATTAGTTGCAGGTGTACACCCCAGTGAGTAGATAGTATATAACTTACTATGTGACCATCTGTTATGGCCTCCTGTTATCCCCCAGAACATCAGACAGGCTTGTAATTCAGGCCCTTTGCACATGCTGCCCCCACTGCCAGGAATGCTTTTTCCTCTGAGGTCCCACACTCTTTCGATCAGACTTTTGCTCACAGGCACCCTCTAGATGAGGCCTGACCTGCCCCTCACCCTGCCTCTCTTCCCCTTCTCTACCTCTCTGCTCTCCCAAGCACTGAACACCCTATCTATTCCACTTATCTGTCTGGTTTATAGTGTCTCTGCCTCTTTAGACTGAGAGGTCAATGAGGGCAGGGACTTTTGTCTCTGCTCCAGGTGCTTCAAGGAGGTTGAGATCACTGGGGGCCAATGGGAAGATACAGGCATTTATCAACTGGGGAAGATTTAGATACCTTTGCACTACTTGCCTGTTGGCCCTGTGAAGCGGGAGGGCCCAGGGGAGGGGCGGCCTTGCTGCGAACAGCTGCTGTGTGTCCTACTCCAGAGCCCTGGTCTTGGCTGCCCAAGGGCAGTTTATTCTGTGTCCAGTGAGGTGCCAGCTGTTGCCAGGATACCCCAGAACCTTTAATTTTATATGCAGTCACTGTCTAGCTCTCAAGACATCCTGGGAAGAGGGCTTGTGTCCCCCTTCTATTGTGGGCTGTGTCCCTGGGGACACAGTGGGACAGAAGGCCCAAGACCTTAGACTGACAGGATCAATGACCCTCTCCCCGACCCAATTTCCTGGATACCTGGGCCAGGCCCCAGAAGGTGATGTGAAGTGTGCTAGCCAGCCATCAAATCCCCTTTCTACCCCTCATTGCATCCTTGCTGCTCTGGAGACCATCTGTGCTGAGAGGACTTCCTGCCCCACCGCTATCACCATATCCCTGAGGCTTCTCCCTCTGACCAACATATGCCCTTGGACAGAGCCCTGCCCACTACTTCAGCCTTGGGAGCCCTGGCTTCCCCTGGATAGCCCCAATGCTCACTGCTCACTCACCCATACCTAGTACCCTCAGAGTCATCATTCCCTTTGCTCCTCATTGCCACTTCTGGAACATTCCTTGTGTAAAAGCCCTGCCCCTCTGGGTTTTCCAAGGGTCAAGGAAGCCAAGGCCATTGACAAGAGAAGGTTGAAGTGAGCAACCACGGGGTGTAGACTGAGCCAGCAAAGCAAGTCAAGACAGGAGAACGCAAGTCAAGACAAGGAGAAGCTGGGACACCTAGGATGGCTGTTCTCATGGATGCCACAGAGGGAGGTGATAAAAAAATGGAGGCTGTAGTACAGGTCCAAAAGGGGATAGTCATGCATGAGAGGCTTAGGGGTGCAACAGTTCTGGGCATCTGAGGATGAGGTGCAGGTGTGGCCCCAGAGGGGATGCTATGAATAGTACAGGACACAGGGCAAGGGCAGTCCAGGGAGAAGGAGCTGGGTGTACCAAAAAAGAAAGCCAAATGCAGAGTGGCTCATTTTTTTATCCACGTTATTGAGATATAATTAACATACCATATAATTCAGCCTTTTAAAGTATTCAATTCAGTGGTTTTTAATTTATTCACAAAGTTGTGCAACTATCACCAACATCTAAGTCCAGAACATTGTCATCATCCCAGAAAGAAAGCCTAGACCCATTAGCAGTCACTCCCCACCGCACCCCCAGCTCCTGGCACCCACTAATCTGCATCACTATGGACTTGCCTCTTATGGACACCTCATATAAATGGAGTCACACAACATGTGGCCCTTTGTGTCTGGCTTCTTTCACTCAGGAGAATGTTTTCAAGGTTCATGCACGTTGTAGGATGAATCAGGGCTTCCTTCCTTTTAGGGGCTGAATAATAGTCCACTGTTTATGTGTGCCTCGATTTCTTTATGTATTCATTCACTGATGGACATTTGGGCTGTTTGCACTTTTTGGCTATTATGAAAACGGTGCTATGATCACTCGTGTGCAGATTTCTGTATGAACATATACTTTGTTTCTCCTGGATGTATATCTAGGAGTGGAATTGCTGGGTCATATGGTAATTCTGTTTAACTTTCTGAGAAACTGTCAAATTATTTTCCCCAGAGGCTGGACCATTTTACATCTCCACCAGCAGTGTTTGAAGAGTCCAATTTCTTCACTTCCTCACCAACACTTGTTATCTCTTTAATTATAGTCCTCCTAGTGGGTGTGAAGTTGTATCTCATTGTGATTTTGATTTGCATTTCCCTGATGACTACCGATGCTGAACATCTTTTCACGAGCTTATTAGTCATTTGTATATCTTAGATAAAAATGTCTGTGAAGATCTTTTGCCCATTGTTTAATTGGGTTGTTTGTCACTTTGTTATTGAATTGAAAAAGTTCTTTATGCCCTGGCTGGGTGTCTCAGTTGGTTGGAGCATCATCCTGTATACCAGAAAGGTTGCAGGTTTAATTCCCAGTCAGGGCACAGGCCTGGGTTGCAGATTTGTTCCCAGGTCAGGGCGCATATGGGAGGCAGCTGATCGATGTTTCTCTCTCACATTGATGTTTCTCTCCCTCTCTCCTTCTCCCTTCCTCTCTCTATAAAATCAATACACATATCCTTGGGTAAGGATTGAGGGAAAAAAGTTAAAAAGTTCTTTATATATTCTGGATATTAGATCCTTATCAGATATATGATTTCCAGATATTTTCTCCTACCCTATAAGCTGTCTTTTCACTTTCTTGATGGTTTACTTTGGTGCCCCAAAGTTTTAAATTTTGGTGAAGATCATTTATCTGTTTTTATTTTGTTGCTTGTGTTTTTCATGTCATTTTTAAGGAGCCATATCTAATCCTAGGTTATGAAGATTTACCCCTGCCTTCTCTAAGAGTTTTGTAGTCTTAGCCCTTGCATGCAGGTCAGTGCTCCTCTTTCAATTTATTTTTGTGTGTGGTGTGAGGTAGGAACCATTCTTTTGCATGTGGATACCCATTTGTCCCAGCACCATTTGCTGGAGAGACTCATCTTTCCCCTAGTGGGTCAGTTTTAATTTTCCATCGTCTCTGCCCCTCCCCTCACCTGTGCTCCACAGATTCAGAGGCTGTGAAGAAAGCAGCCTTGGAGATGAAGGAGGAAGAGCTGGTGAGTGAACGCACAGAGGCCTTCACCATTGCCCGAAACCTCCTCACCGCTGCTGCAGATGCCATTGAGCGGATCATGTCATCCTACAAGGAGGTACCCTGCCTGCCCCCACGAATCCACCCCTGCCATGTCCTCCATCCCACCCCCAGATGGCAGGGGCTGAGCCAGGGTTGCCCTTCCCACAGGTGACAGAGCTGGCCGGCTACACAGCCCGGGTGCATGAGATGTTCCAGGTATTTGAAGATGTCCAACACTGCCGTTTCAAGAGGCCTGGGGAGCTAGAGCCAAAGGATGCTCAGACAGGGTCCGGAGCCATGGTCAGGTCTGGTGTCCGTGTGGAGGGGCCCCTGCAGATCCGAGGTAAGGGCACCCTCCCTAGAGAGGCCCCTCTGGTCCCTGTCCCGCCACCACTGGTACCTCCCAGTGCCACCCAGAAGGCAGGATCTTTGAGCTGTGCCCCCAGAGAGGGCTTCCCGGGCAAGTTGTGGCTCCACAGCTTTCCTTCCCAGAGTAGTCACTGCTGACCAACCTACTCACTTCCCAGTTCCTTCCAGGTACCCTGGTGGGAATTTCTATTTGCAAAAGAAGGATCCCTGAGTGGAGGGAGTCACTTGCCTATACAGACAGCAAGAGAAAGTTAAAGGCCACAGTAGGGACCAGTAGGATGCTGTGGAGGGGGGCCACAGTGTTTGAGCCACCACTAAGATGGTGCCAGGAAGGGAAGGCTTCAGAGTAGGAGTGGACTTCGTGCCTTAGATTCCAGAAGCCATATATATGGCTTTGCCCCTCCCCAGCCAGAACACAACACCAGACAGTGGGGGAAGGAGTCTGCTTGTAGAAAGACCCACTATACTCCCAAGGGGCCTTGGACCACACACTGGCATGCTGTTAGGGACAGGGCGGGGGGGCTGTGGAACCTACCAGAAGGCAAAGGGAGTGCTGCTACTCCCTCCCTTCCTTCCTTGTGTTCTCTCTCCAGGCCAAGTGGTGGATGTGGAGCAGGGGATTATTTGTGACAACATCCCCATCATCACACCCACAGGAGAGGTGGTGGTGGCCAGCCTTAACATCAGGGTAGGTTGAGTGACTCTGTGTCCAAACGTCCCTTTTTTATAAATGAGGACCCCAGTCGCTTTGGATTAGGGGTCATCATACTCCAGGATGACCTCATCCAAACTGAACTAATTACATCTGCAAGGTCTATTTCCTTGGCATCCAATCTGGCTAGACCATGGAGGCTCGCGCTATCAGCAGCCATTGTCCAAGATCTACGTGGCAGGCGAGCTAAAGTCAAGCTGAAAAGCCAACGTGTCTCTGCCTGTGAGTGGTGGGGCAATGGAGACAGAACTGATAAAAGAGACTCGAGATTACCAGGATTGGCCAAGGGTCACCCAGGGACTCCTGGCCCTATCGTTGCCAGCCCCACCCCTACCCCGCCCCAGTCCCACAGAAACCCACAGCTTGGGGACTCTGGCTCAAGTCCAACTGTGGTGGAAGAGACTGCCCTTCGCTGACCTGGGCTTGGGGTCCCACCCACCTACTTCAAGAAGACTTGCAGTGCAGGTGTGTGCTGGGTGCACTCTGGCCCCCAGAAGGGCTCTCAGCCACTACACAGGCCATCTGTGGGAAGGAAGCCCTGGCAGCTGACATCCACCAGTGACCTGCGTCCCCAACCAGGGCTCTGGTTGCAGAGTGATGGAGTGGAGGGGAGACTGGTTGGGGGAAGGCAGGAAAGAAGTAAGAGAGAGTCATTTGTTCATTCATTCATTTACTTATTCGATCAGTATTTTCTTAGCTCCAGGCTGGGCACTGGAGCCCAGAGGTAGATCTGGGAGCCCCCTGCCCTCTGGGAGGCCCCACTCTAGGGGGCCCTAAAGTGTTACAAAGGTCTACAGTTAGACAGCTACGCAGGGTCCAGCAGGAGCCATAGGAAGGGTGTTCACCATCCCTGGAGGGAGCAGAGGCCCGATGAAGCTTCATCCAGGAGCTTCCAGGCAGATGGACAACACAGTGAAGAAGGCTTCTCACAGAGGGCAGGCAGAGGAAAGGCAGTAGAGTGACAGAAAAGGCAGGGCAGCAGGAGCCATGGCCGGGCAGGGAGTAAGGGGAAGAGGTAAGCAGAGGGCTAGTGCCTGGGGCTCCTTTCCTTGATCTGCTTAGATGGCCCCTGAGAGCCAGTTGGAGGCTGGGAACATGTCTTTACCTCAAGCTGCACAGGACAGTGGTGTGATCCCCATTGTCCCTAGCAGTGGTGGCTCTTGGGATGCAGGGGAAGTCACCAATGGCCGGTTTATCCAAGGTGGATAATTTCCAGGCAGGCTGGGAAACCCTGGTGAGCAGGGGCTTGGGTAGGTAGGAAGCAAGGCCAGGCCAGGAGTGGGTGCCTGGGGTGGAAGAGCAGGGATGGGGGGCTGAGCGAGGGTTCTGGCCTGGCGGAGCTGGTGGTGGAGCTAGGCTCTGGGAGATGCTGGGGAAGGGGAGCAGTTTCCAGCCATGACAGGCCACATGGTGGGGTGAGGAGAGCTGGAGGGACACAGGGAAGAAGACGAGGCAGGCAGCTGTGGCGCCGGCTAAGGGCCAAGACAGCTCTCCCAGGGCCTGTCACCAGAGGAGCCCCCGCACACCTGGACAGAAGGAGCCCCAGGCCCCACTGAAGGGAGTTTATAGTCTAACAAAGGACCACAAAGCGAGGGGCTCAGACGATGGAAGCAGAGTGTCTCCCAGTGCTGGAGGCTAGAAGTCCAGACCAGGGTGTCACCTAAGAGCAGTGAGGGAGAATCCGTTCCTGGCCATCCCAGCTTCTGGCGGCTGCTGGCCATTGCGGGTGTTCCTTGGCTTCGCTTCAATCCCAGCCCTGTCTTCACATGGCGTTCTCCCTGTGTTCACGGCTCTGTGTCCAAATGTCCCCTTTTTATAAATAAGGACACCAGTCACTTTGGATTAGGGGTCATAACACTCCAGGAGGACCTCATCTAAATTGAATTAATGACATCGGCAAAGGCTATTTCCAAATAAGACCACATGCTGAGGTCCTGGGGGTTAAGACTCCAACACATGAATTTGGGGGGACACAGGTCAACCCCTACCGCTGACCAAAGTAAGCCAGGGAACTTGTCATGTGGGCGTCACTCGAAGACCTTCAAAGGACTTCAGAAGCTTGTCGGTGGCCCGAGGATAAGTAGTGTCCCTGACCTCTGACCCCTTCCTTCCCACACACTTTCTACCAACCAGTGGATATCATGTGATTGGCCAATCGAGGAGCCTGAGGCCCTTGATGCTGAGCCTGGGGAGCACAGCGGGATCTCCGAGGCACCCTAGCATCCAATGGGGGCAGGGGGAGGGCCTTGGAGGGCAGCTGAAGTTTGCTGTTCACCTAGAACTCTAAAGAAAGCACCTTTCCCAGGGCAGTTCCTAAAGGGAAAGCAGTTCTGCTGGGGAGCCTGAACAATCTGGGTTGGCAGTGCAGTGGGATGGAGGGTGATGCTGACCATACAGCTGCAGCAGATCAGGCCCTGCTCCTGCTGGTGCCCTACTCTCTGGTGTGTGCTGGGGCCTTAAGGGACAGGCTAGGGACTGATATACGCATTGGGTTAGGGCTCTGAATGTTGGACCTCATTGCTCAGACCCTTCCATCCCTTACCAAGAGACCAGGAGAGCCTACCCACCAGCCCCAGCATGCACCTGAGTGTAGGTAGCCGTCAGGAAGGCCACAGGTAAGAGGAAGGAGGCCCTCGCCCCCCAGGCACCACATGTCACTGCCTCCGCAGGTGGAAGATGGCATGCACCTGCTTATCACAGGCCCCAATGGCTGTGGCAAGAGTTCTCTGTTCCGGATCCTTGGCGGGCTCTGGCCCACATATGGTGGCGTGCTCTACAAGCCCCCACCCCAGCGCATGTTCTACATCCCTCAGAGGTGAGTGAGACAGGAGAGGGAGGGAACCAGGGCCCCCAGCTCTGCCCCTGCCCCTTCCAACCTGTGGAACCTGACAGGTAGGAGATGGCAGAACTTGGGGCCTCAGGAGAGGACAGCAAAATGCTGCCCCCATAATCAGAGGGGCTATGGAACCTCCCCCTCCCCCCTCCTGTCCCCTCTCACCTGGTGACTTTGCAGCTATTTGGTATGCATGCATGAGGGTGCACACTGCGGGGAGGGCATATGTCTGTGTATATGCTGTGAGTGTGTGTGCATGTGAACGTGTGTCTGTGTGCATGTGTGCATGCCTATGTATGCAGGGTGAATATGTGCTGTGCAGATGCGAGTGTGTGGGTCTGGTGTGCATAGGCAGGTGTGAGCATTGCCTGGAGCACTTTGTAGCAGGGGTCTGTGGACTTCAAGTTGGCCCTACCTCCGGCAGCTGGGGCTCATGGCACAGGGCATCAGCAGCGCCAGCCCTTTCCTTGGTGGACATGCAGCTTTCCCACAGGCCCTACATGTCCGTCGGCTCCTTGCGCGACCAGGTGATCTACCCTGACTCAGTGGAGGATATGCGAAGGAAGGGCTATTCAGAGCAGCACCTGGAAGCCATTCTGGACATTGTGCACCTGAACCACATCCTGCAGCGGGAAGGAGGTAGGGGGTGGGACATCTCACCTCTCAGCACCAACGAGTAAACCATCCATCCAGCAACCTGCTATCACCCCAGCCCCTGCCTCCCTCTTGGCCCCCAACATCCAGGAGGCTGATGTGCTAGGTGCCCTAAGAGTCCCCGCCTAACAGGGAGGACTGACAGGAAGCAGGTGGCTCAGGTGGCCTGACTGTGCTAGGGAAGGGAGGCCAAGTTCGCAGGCAGGGGACATAGTCAGCTGAGATGCTCACACAGGTTCAGGGGCTGGGGGAGCAGGTAGAGGGGAGGGAGGGCCCTGACAGGGAAGGAAGCCCTTGGAAGGCTTTAGGCAAGGAAGTTACAGGTCATTTTCAAATTTCAGCAAGATGACTGACCTCAGGTAGGCATGGCAGGGCAGCCGGGGAGGAGCGAGCACAAGCTGTCAGTGCAGCTGGCCTGGGCAGCGGGAGGCAGGAGCAAAGATGAAGGGAATACTAGACCTCTGCCTTGAGCCTGGGAGGTGTCATCCCATGGAAAGGAGAGGAGGGAGGGACAGGCTGGTGGCAAGATAAAGCATTGGTCAGGGGCTTACCCAGTTTGTCTGCGAATGCCTGCTGGGCCTGGAGGTGAGAAGGAAAGGGAAGAATCCAGGGCAGGGCTGAGCAGATTTTCTTAATGAAATCCAGGTGGCAGGGTTCTGCCTGCTGCCTCTGCCACTTAGGGGCAGCTAGACTTTGAGCAAAGACCTCGCCTCTTGAGCCTCCCTGTAGAAGGGGACAGGTATCAGTCCCTCTCTCGGCACCAGCATTAAGTGAAGTCAGTCCTGTAGACTCTACCCAGGTGTTGTGGCCTGCACTGCAAGAGGGCTGCAGGCGGTGGAGTCCCAGTTGCCATAGTCATGGTCACACAGAGGCTTCATCCCCAGCTTTTTCCTGGCCTGGCCAGACCTCTTTTGCTTCAGCCACCCTCCCCCTGGAAGTCCACCCTTCCTGTCCTCCAGGCACCCCTGAGTGCCTGGGGCCCCTGAGGCTGACCATCACAACCTATTAGCATTGAGTTCGCTTGTGAATAACAGAACCCCCCCACACACACAGTGGCTCATATCACTCACAAGTTTATCTTACTGTGACATAAAAGTTCCAAGGAAGGCAGGCCACAGTTGGTGGCCCTGCTCTGTGTGACCTCTGTTCCCAAAGTCACCTCATGGTCCAAGATGACTGTTCTGGCCATCATATCATACCCTAGGCCATAGGATGGAGGAAGTGAAGGGAAGAAACAAAGAGTATGCCATCTCTCTTTCAAAGAAAATTCCAGAAGCTGCCACATGTGTAACACTTAAACCCCACTTGCCAGAATTCAGTCACATAGTTATATACCTTAAGACAAGCTAGGGAGTATAGTTTTTTTTTTTGAGGGTACCATGCACCTTACCAAAACTTCTAGCCCTATGGGAAAGCAGAGTGGCAGGAGGTAAGGAGCCATTTCTGGTGAATCATCCACACACCTGCTCATTCAAACAGCTGCCTGAGCCATGCCAAGGGTCTGGCACAAAGCAGTGATGCAAAGGTCTGGTGATTGGGGGTGAGAAGCCTTCTGGAGAGATCACTCCAGCCTTCCTGGGGCTGGCTCTTCATTGGCACCCTGTCAGGTCCTGTATGAGTTTGCTATGGCTGCTGTAACAACACACCACAGACTGAGCAGCTTAAACAACAGAAATGATTTAAATTTCATTAGCTCTGAAAGCCGACAGTCCAAGATTGACATGCAGACAGGGTTGGCTCCTTCTGAGGGCTATGAGGGAAAATCTGTCCCAGGCCTCCCTCTTTGTGCCTTCTTTTCCTTATGTCTCTTCACATCATCTTTCCTCTGTGTATATCTTTGTGTCCAAAGTTCCCCTTTTTATTTTTATTTTTTTACTTTTTTAAAGATTTTATTTATTTATTTTTAGAGAGTGGGGAAGGGAGGGAGAAAAACATCAATCAGTTGCCTCCTGCACGCCCCCTAGTGGGGACCTGGGCTACAACCCAGGCATGTGCCCTGACTGGGAAACAAACCGGTGACCCTTGGGTTCGTAGGCCGGCACTCAACCCACTGAGCCACACCAGCCAGGGCAAATTTCCCCTTCTTATAAGGACACCCATTATATTGGATCAGGGCCCACACTAGTCACCTCACTTTAACTTGATCACCTCTGTGAAGACCATTTCTCCAAGTACAGTCACCTTCTGAAGTCCTGGAGGCTAGGGCTCCCACATTATCTTCTTCCGGAGGGAATACAATTCTGATCTCAACTTCTTTTTGACTATTAAACTGTCACCTGCAGTCAGACGAGTACCCACAGCACACATAGCCAGCAGTTGACCTTCTCCAGAGTCAAATGTGCTGCTCTCTTCCACTGTCACTTGTTCCACAGCCCCCACCCACCATGCCCATTATGCCCAGTGCCCCTGGGCACTTGTTGAATTAAAAAGAATCCTCTTGTTCCCTGCCTAGGTTGGGAGGCCGTATGTGACTGGAAGGATGTTTTGTCAGGGGGCGAGAAGCAGAGAATCGGCATGGCCCGCATGTTCTACCACAAGTGAGTGGGCTGTCCAGGGTGCTAGGGCTCCCTCAGGCACTGGTGGTTCTCCAAGCCAGAGGCAGAGACAGCACGACAGCTCAGCATGCATGCTCCCTGGGGCCTCCTTAGGGGAAGGCAGTACCATTAGGAGGCCCCATCTGGACCCTAGCAGGGACTGGGCCACATGGGGCAGGGGGGGTTGTGGACCAGACTAGGTCCACAGCAATGGAGGGTCCACAGCTTTGCCCACTTGGTCCCTACTCTCAAGGCCCAAGTATGCCCTCCTGGATGAATGTACCAGTGCTGTAAGCATCGACGTGGAAGGCAAGATCTTCCAGGCAGCCAAAGATGCAGGCATCGCTCTGCTTTCCATCACCCACCGGCCCTCCCTGTGGTAGGTGCCCTCTCTTCCTGCCTGGAACCGGGGGGAGGGAGTGCCCTTCCCGCATTCTACACCCTTGTGGCTTTGCAGCTGGGAAGGAAATGGCACTGCCATCGCAGGGGCAGAGGACCCTGGGAGGCCCGGCATGCATCCGCTTATGACCAGCCTCTGCAGCTCTGTCCCTGTCCCTCTCCTGGCCCAGGAAATACCACACACACTTGCTGCAGTTTGATGGGGAGGGCGGCTGGAAGTTCGAGAAGCTGGACTCCGCCACCCGCCTGAGCTTGACTGAGGAGAAACAGCGGCTTGAGCAGCAACTGGCGGGTATTCCCAAGATGCAGCGGCGACTGCAGGAGCTCTGCCAGATCCTGGGCCAAGGCCCCAAGGTCCTGCAGGGTGCTGCCACCTGACAGGGGGCCGTGTCTCTGGGCCCTCAGCCCCTGCCCCTCCCCAAGCCCTCGGATCATATGAAGGAAACAGCAGTGCCTGCCTACCCACTCCCCCTCCACCAAGGCCCACCCTGCATGACTTTCCCTTCTCCCGGGCCTCCGTGCCATAGGCCCGCCCTGCCTAGAGGACTGCCAGCAAAAGGGTGTGCCCAACCCTCGTGCCCCCACCCTCGAGAAAGTAGACACGGAAGGTCCTACCCTGCTGCCCACCCCGACCCTGCCCCATCATGACTGTGACCTGGGCAGGGTAGTTGAGTCCTTTCTTTTCTTCAGGGAGGGTAAGAGGGATAGGAGGGAAGCCCCAGCTCATACCACCAGACAGTTTGTACTGAGCCTCGGCATTTGTGGGATACTGCCCTCCTGAGACTGAAGTCCCCCCTTATTTCCTCCATTTCAGTCCCTAAGAGACCTCGTGGTCTATCCTTCTATTGCCACCACCCAAGTGGCCACCAAGGCTCCCATCCCACTGGATGCCCTTCCTACTATAGAAATGGCCAAACAGGACCCATGGCCAGACTGGGGCCTTGTCCGCACCCCTTCTCCCCTCCAGTTGTCCCGAAGAGCTCTCGGGAGAAGGAATTGCACAGCATTTCTTAGTAAGTGATAATAAGAATGTAGTCCCTTTCCCTTTCGGTCCCTACAAGCTAATTTATTGGATCCCTGTTTGTAGCCTTCTCAATTGCCAATATGAGGACCCTGCTAGCAGGGGAGGCAGCCCAGGCTGCAGTCCTTCCACAGGTGACCCAGCATCTGAGCCAGCCCCAGCCAGCCTGTCACCCCACCAGCCTATACTGCCAGCTGCCACCAGTGGGGCCCAGGCCAGCCAGAAAGGTAGATGGATGCTGTGCTGCCAGGAGTGTGGGCACCAGCGTTCCCAGCTCAGTGCCAAAGAGGGGTCAGCCAGGGAAGCTGTCTCTACAAAGCTAGCTCCTGCCCAAGAGGGAGACCCCACTGCCGCCGTGTGCCTTTTGGGGAAGGGAAGGCTCAGCCCTCGGGCTGGGGAGCCTCCCTCAGTCCCTCAGTAAAAACCTCCCATGAAAAGTATGTTCTTGCTTCCTGGCCTCTTTGTCTGGAGTGGCGTGGGGGTGAGACAGGGATGGGAAGCACTGTGCGTGGGAGGGGAGAAATAATCTCAGCCCCCACCCTCCACCTGAAGGCACAGTTCAGCACATTCTGTGGCTGGTGAAGAGGTGGATTCAGCAACAACATCTCACAAAAATATTCACTGAGCCCAAATAGGACTCTGGACCAAGCTTGGAACCAGTGCTGGGGTGGGGAGGAGAGGACCAATGCTGGGTCTCTGCATGAGGAGCTTCCAGAGAGATAGTATGGGAAACCCAGTGAACTGCAAAGTAGGCTGATTGAGGGCACATGGAGGAGGAAATGTCCTGACCCAGCCTGGCAGGGGGCAGCGGGGAAGAATTGCTTCTGGATCTTCTAGGAGGAGGAAATGCTTGTGCAAGGGACCAGGAGTAAGTGGGAAGCAAGATGCAGGATATTGATGCTGAATGCAGGGGAAGGTAGGGGCCAGGGCCACCCTAAGGGGACTGAACTTACTCCGAAGGCAACAAGAAGCTATTGAAGAGTTTTCAGCAGGATGGAAACCACATGAAGTTGTGCTTAAAGCAGGCTGTGTGGAGAGTTGCTTGGAAGGAGGCACACCACTATAAAAAGAATGAAGTTCTGACCCTGCTATAACGTGGGTGAACTGAAAAAAAACATGATGCTGACTGAGTGGAAGGAGCCAGTCACAAAAAACATAATCATATGAATCCATTCCTCTGAAATGTCCAAAATAAGCAAATCCACAGAGACAGAAAGGTCAGTGGGGGCTAGGGGCCAGGGAGGTGGGCAATGGAGAATGACTGCTGATGGGTACCAGATTTCCTTTTGGGATGATGAAAATGTTCTGGAACGATAGAGGTGATGGCTGCACTAAATACCGCTGAATTGGGTGCTTTAAAAGGGTTAATTTTATGTTATATGAGTTTCACCTCAAAACATAGATGGTCAATGATAGATTGATTGCTTGACGATAGAAGACAGATTGATGAGTAATAGAGTGGAGAGAGAGGGGGCATAGGTGAGCAAACACACCACCTAAAACAGCCCAGACAAGATGTGCTGAGACCTGAAATCTCTGACCGATTAGAGAGAGATTAGAAGAAAGTCAACAGGACTGGGGGTGGTCAGTCACTGGGGGAGGGAGGGAGTAAAGTCAAGATGACCCTTGGTTTCTGGCTTGTGTGACCTGGTGGGTGATGGTTCCCTTCACTGAAGGAGGGTCAGGTAGGAAAGAAGCTGTCAGCCAGTTAGCACTTGCTGGGCCTCAGCCTGCAGCCCCCTGGGAAATAATGAGCAGGCAGTAGCCAGGAGAGTTTGCAGCTTGGATGAACTCCAGCCCGGAGATCCGCCAAGGGGGCATCGGGCTAGCAGAGAGGCAGGTGCTGGTTGAAGACCTGCGTAGACAGCCTGGGAAAAGGCTTGGTCTCATGGCAGCTGTGGGATGTGGGGGAGATAGATTGCATTTTATCCAGATTTCGAGGTTAAGATTTGTTCCTGATTCCAAGAGAGGCGGTGAACGTAAAGGCGGGGAGTTGCGGAATTGTTCTTCCATTTCTTCCCAAGATTGTGTAAGTTATCCCTACCTGATCATAAATCCTTTTTTTTTTTCCAGAAAAAAAAAATGCTTAAATAGCTAGAGGTTCTGTGGTCTGCCACCAACCCCTAACTGATAGGTATGGAAAGAGACAAACCAGCAAATACCATCCCAAAGGAAGTTAGTGAAGAGAAATTAATATAAGACAACGTAGACCTCAGGGCTAAAATCATTATCAGGAGTGGAAGAGGTTGCTGCATAATGATTAAATAAATAATTCATTTGGAGCATTAACCATTCTGAATGTGTGTGCACCCAATGACAGAGCCTCAAATGTATATCAAACAAAAAAGTAGCAATAAAAGGAAAAATTAATAAATCAGTAAATTCAATGCAGTAAATTACACCACCTCTCACTACAATTAGCAGCTCAAGTAGACAAAACTAGCAAGAATATGGAGGGGAACATGAACAAGCTTGATTAATGGGCATTCCAAAACTAGAGGCTACACATTCTTACCAAGTTCACCTCAAACATTTACTATAACTCACCATTTCCTAAGCCACAAAACAAATCTCAACAAATACTAAAAGAATTTGTATTGTACAGATCCTGAACCCAAGCTGTGATAGAATAAAATCTTATTTATCAATAATAAAACTAAAATTAAGTTCTCCCAAATGTTTGCAAATTTAAATTTACAAATACACTACCAAATGATTGGTCCAAGAATTATAGTGGAAATCTAAAAACAGAACTGAACAGCAGTGACAAAAACTATATGAAAACGTATGGAATGTAGCTCAAGTGATACTTATGAGGAATTGTATACCTTTTTTTAAAAATATATTTTATTGATTATGCTATTACAGTTGTCCCATTACCCCCCTTCATTCCCCTCCACCCTGCACACCCTCTCCCACCCACATTCCCCCCTTTAGTTCATGTCCATGGGTCATAAGTTCTTTAGCTTCTACATTTCCCATACTCTTCTTGCCCTCTTCCTGTATATTTTCTTTTCTTTTTTTT
>PVIA01013127.1:0-33872 GCA_004024845.1 Tonatia bakeri | reverse complement strand
AGATGACTCTATCCATCAAAGCTATCATTTGGAATGGAAAGGCAGCTAAAGTGCTTCCCAGATAAGGTCAAGTTAAAGGAGTTCATCATCACCAAGCACTTATAATATGAAATGTTAACGGGAGTTATCCAAGAAAAAGAAGATGATCGAAACTATGCACAGTAAAATGACAACAAACTCACAATATCAACAACTGAACCTAAAAAAAAAAGCAAACAACTAGAACAGGAACAGAATTATAGAAATGGAGATCACATGGAGGGTTATTATTGGGGAGGGCGGGGGAGGGGGAAGAATGGGGAAAAAGGTACAGGGAATAAGAAGCGTAAATTTTAGGTACAAAATAGACAAGGGAGGTTAAGAAAAGTATAGAAAATGAGAAGCCAAAGAACTTATATGTACGACCCCGGGACTTGAACTAAGGGTGGGGGAATGCTGGTGGGAGGGGGGGTGCAGGGTGGAGGGGAATAAAGGGGAGAAAAAAATGGGACAACTGTAAGAGCAAATTCAATAAAATATACTTTAAAACATAGAGTAGAAAATAACAGGCAGGTGTAGATAAGATAAAATTGAATACCGACTATTTGTCAAAACAATGGAAGGTGAATATACAAATTATCTGTCTGATGGATTACTAATTTTTAATGATCCATAACTTTTCCTTGTAATATGTTTGAATGTTTTTCATGGATTAGAGAGGTGGGAAAGATTGAGAAATTTTTTCAGATACCCCCTTTTCTCTTATATAGCTAGACTTCTCTTGGCTTATTTTTAAATAGCTCAAATGTGGAACTTTGGTGGTAACATGCTCCCAGACTGCATATGCCTGGAGATGTGCACCTAGTTATACTTGTGAGCATTTCCAATTTTTCTATAAACTAACTTCTCAGTATTTAAAATCAGAATTCTAGAAAAATTTCTTTGGTTAATAATTCAAATATTTCATTTTGTTTTTAAGATCACACAAAATTAGATATGGACCAAAACTGTAAATCAGTAATTTTACCAGAAATTCCCTTATTTCTGATCAATGTGTATACTATTTCTGAGTCCCAAGAAATATTTAGACTATAAAATAATTTACTGTCACACACATACACATACATACAGCTTATAGCAGTTCCCATCTTGCCAATACCTTAAGTCCTCTGAATTTGCTGCAGTAAAAAACTATGAGAATTTTTTTATAGCTTAGTAATAAGATTAGAAGAACACTTCTAGAACAATTCCATAATTTTCTTAATACCAAAGAACAGGTAGTTTAATAAAATGAGATGCTAAAGGCAAGAATTCTGCTCAATATTTTGAAACTTAATTTCAGGATGCTTAATACAATTAGTTAATGTGTAAGTATTTAAATACATATGAGGTGCAGAAGTCTTGTGGAGATGTGATACAGTACATGTAGTATTTTATATTAGGTACTTCATAGTCACAGAATGAATACGTAAGATCAAACCTTTTACCTCAGCAAACATGGTGATTTACATTTTCAAAGGGTTCCCATGGAGGTGGGGGTAGCATGATTCCTGAAAATTCCACACAGTTTGTACCAAATATATGCAGCAGCAGCTCAGTGGAATAAAGGCATGGCCCACTGGACAGCAAGTTAGGCCCCTGTCCGGAGCTGCCAATCTACCTGGGCTGAACCTGTCAGTGGAAGAGAGTAATACAGGGCAAAGACGAGGAGGAGAAGGGAGGTGGGGAGAATCACCGAGCAATTTCCACAGTTGGACTTAGGGACCCACTTTCCAGTTCAACTCAAAGTATGGGGGCATCACCTCTGCACAGACCCCAGACAGCCAGATTTTAAGTTCTATTCCTACATCCACCAGCTACACAACTCACCTGCAATAAGTCCTTTATTTGTCCTCCCAGACCATTTCTTCTTCAGTAAAGTAAAATTGCTATGCTGCCACAGAGTTTCTGTGACAATCACGATAGCAAGAGAAAGTATTTTGCAACTTATAAATCTCTCAGCTAACACAGGAAAATTGAGCATCAAACCCTTCACAGAAGAAAGTTAATCTTAGCATCTGGTTTGTAGACCCCAAAGCCAGGCAACATTGAACATTCATACCTTTACAGTGTGATGATATAAGCGAAGCAGAAAGTATGGGTTGGCAAAAAAGTCTGTTTAGTTTTTTCCATAAAAGACACATTTTTCATTTTCACCAATAACTGTATTGATTTGGATATTTGTAGTAGTATATTGGCTATCTCCCATGTGGTATAACATTGATTGTTCTCAATGAATGTCTCAATTTAATCACTATCAACTTCAACTGGTCTACCCGACTGTGGAGCATCATCCAATGAGAAATCTCCAGCATGAAACTTCACAAACCACTCTTCACACATTCAATCAGTCATAGCACCATCTCCATAAACTACATAAATCTTTTTTGTGTGTTTCTGTTGCATTTTTACCATGCTTGAAATAATAAAGCATATGTCAAAAATGTTGCATATTTTCTTCCATCTTCAGTATTAAAATGGCTACACAAAAATTCACCAAGTTTGATAAATTTTTTAAAAATGCATGCTGATATGACAGCTGTCATAATACAATCTAACAAAATTGTCTTGAATAAAGTTAAAGACAACTAAGTGCTACTAGAGCTATCTTACGGGAAAAAAACAAGTGAACTTCTTGGCTAACCCAATATCACCAATGGTCATGCTATACCATCATTATAAAATCTTCATCAGTATGGGACTCTGCATTTTTCCACAAAAGAATTCTATTGGACCTACATAAAACTGTTTCAAACATCTAATAGGGCATAGCCACGTATACGAGGTACTGTCTACAGCTCCAGGAGAATTTAAAGAAAGCCTGCTTTAGGAACCAAACTGACATACAGATGGCTTCTCACCCTTACACAAGTACAGATGCCATGAGCAGACATGCGTAATACTTACGCACTCAGTGTGTACCGGATGCACTGCAAATAGCAGTGCAGCCAGCAGGGATGATCTGGGGGCCAGGTTCAACCTCCGGCCTTTACTGCTGTACTGCAGGCCACCAAATAGCACTGAGAAGACATCCACCATGAGGACAGAGATGCCACTGTGCAGAAGGATGTTCACCATGTGGAAACTCACGGGGTGGAAGCCTCCGGACAAACAGTAGTTAATCCTGCAGCAAATGAAGGGTGCTCATACAAGGGGTGCAGAACCATGTGAAATAAATGCAAAACCATCTCAAGGAAAAGGCTGGTAATTAAAATATTAAAAGGAGAAAAGACTCTGTACAACTTTGGTAAAATAACACCAAGATAATGCCATCAAGCTAAGAAGACTGAAGAGAAGGCAGGGACATAATCAACTGCAGAGGGGTAACTGGGTGATAAGGTGATCTCAGAGGAGTGGGACGGAAAACTTGGTGGCAAAGCTAGACCAATTTTTGAATGCAGAAACAAGACTCATTCCAAAAATATATATCACATATTACTCGTGACTATTCCAGTGGGACCTGGATATAAGATAGTCATGTAACTTGCTTATAGTCATGTAACTTGCCCCCCCCAAAAAAGTACTTTATAGTTTGTCTACCAGGCTCCTGAACAATGAACTACTTCCTCATTGTCAGGGATTCTTCTTTCTGACTGCTTTTCAGTTCCCAGTGGCTCCAAGTCAGCATTTCTACGCTTCTTTTTGAGATCTAGACCCAAGTGTTTAACGCATGCAAGAAGCATCTATGAATAGAAACTTTTTGTGGCGAATAAATCTACTTAATGCAAACAGCTCCCTGATTAATGGTGGGGGGAAAATTAGATTGTTTTTAATCTCATCTTGGTTTTGCCTATTGACAGTAGGAAGATTCATACCTTATTTTATAGCGAAAAAAAAAACCCCCGACAATTTCATTTGATGCCACACATTACCTTGACTCATATTATTTCCTAGGTATTAACCAACGAAGGGTCCAACCTCCAAGAACTGTGCAAAATAGAGCACTTCATCAATTTGTATATCATCTTTGAACAAGGGTCATGCTAATTTTCCCTGTATTGTTCCACTTTAGCATCTTTCCTGCCAAAGCAAGCCCTTCAATAAAATGTCCTAGCGCATGTTCTCTCCATCTTCCTGCGACCTAACCCCTAACATTTGGAGTTATTCAATACCCCTACTTGTTGGAGACCCTAGGAACCATGGATGGACTCACACATCCTGTGAACTTTGTCACATACAACCTGGTACATTATAACACACAAGCTTTGGGTGACCCTCTAGTACAGCCCACAGTCATACCTCACCTGAAAGTCAGGACGGTGAGAGGTCGGTAGGACTTGTGGCTGGTATTGCTGCTCAGCCTACTGCCCCAGAAGTCATGATACCATAGGTCTCCAAGGGGTGTTTCTGCTTGGAGGTCCTGTGGGAACACAACCAGAGGACATTCTGGACAAAGGAATCATGGCTTCTGACCCCAGAGCTAACCAAGTCATCTTCTTCAAAGTTCCTCATACTTCTACTCTTCAACTCTCCCAACAATCCTGGGCCAAGCAACCACTATCACTCATCTAGGACATAGGCAGGCCTCCTAGAGGGTCGACTGAACCCTCTGACATGTTCTCCACATTGATCTTTCCAAAATACAAATCAAGTCACTCCACCCACTCCTGCTTAAAACAATGCAACCGATCCCTCTCCTTCCAGGACAAAGCCAATGTCTTGACATGAATGCCACAGTCCGGGGCACCCTGGCTCCCACCGGACTCTGCAGACTCATCTCTTGGACTCAGCGATCCTGCTAAAGGCCTTCATTGGTCCCCACACAGCTCTTGCTACCACCTATCCCAGGTTTTGCATGTTCAGGTTTCCACCCAGGCAGTCACCCCTGAAGTCTTCACAACTCAGCTCCTCTCACCGTTTATATCTCAGCCATTGAGCTATGATCTTCTTGAGCTGAGGCAACTTCCCTTCCATGGGTCTTGGGACATCTTGCACCTATCCTCAGAGTGCCTGACACACTGGTGACTTATATTCATATAGCTATACTCATATAACTATTATCTGTCTGCTCCACTGGCCTAGGGCTCCACAAGGCCCAGATAGATCTATGTTTGCTGGGAGTATATAGAAGGTGCTTAATCTATGCCGAATGAATGACTGGACCATATAGCTAAGATCACTATTACCCTCTCTCCTATCTAATATAAAGGCAATTTACAAAAATATCTCAGTTAAAACATGAGTGGATAAATGTTTTTAAGTTTTCCATTTTTGATCATGAGCTAAGCAGATAGTAATACTAGAGGAAAAACCATTTTTAAAGATAAAGATCACTAGTATTAAAAAAAATTACCTATCTTACTATCAATACTAATGTAATTTAATTTGGTATTGTACTACAGATGCTTAAAGAAGCATTTTTTTTTTACATTTAAATATGAAACTAGATTGTTTAAACTGTGTCTAACAATAATAAAAGCTGCGGAGTAACTCCACGGGTTACTGTGGAGTAACAAAACAATATTAGTTTTTCTCTTTGAAGCATAATTAAATAAGCATATTTTAGGGACTAGAAATTATAATATACTAAGCACCACAAGGTATATCAGTCCACACTCTTTGTTGCAGTAAGCAAAATCGACTCTGATTAGCTTAAAAAAGGGAATGCTTTAAAGAAGAGTGCAAGGCTCACTGACTCCCTGGTGGTTTAGAAAACCAGGTTCAGCACCCTGCAGCCAGAAGCACACCCACAAATCACACCACCAGACATCTTGCTGAGGCTGCCCCTCTGCCTCCAGATCCAACCTCTTTGCATGACTAACTCTTCATTCCAACAGGTGGTGCACCTGATAGGAGAGCCTATGTCTGTGTCTGTATCTAAACTGGACAGTTTTTGCAGACAGTGGAGAATGACCCAAACAGAAGAAATGTGTCAGATCACAGCTAGCCCAAGAGAGCAACCAGTGTCCATGACACACAGTGGAAAAGAGGCAAGAGATACAAAGTTGGTCACCTGATACCCACTTGGAGGGTGTATTTCTCTTCCACTGGGTATCAGCTTCAGAGGGCTTGAACATACCGACACCCTCTATAACTTGGTTAGATATTTCCTGAAGGTCCCATAATCCACCCACTAACTGAGTTCAACTCAGTTAAAAATTTTAAGTCCATCTTCTTTTGCACTGTCCTAGAAGTACCTATTCAGTTGTGAAGTGGGTGGGTAGAGGATCTTTTCTTCTGTGTAAGCAGAAAATAAACACCAAGGAAGCTCTAAATATTTGATCAAGTACAGCCTAAACAGAACAGGGCACACTACAGAAAGGTCAAATTTTCCCTCATAATTTCTGGAAAAGATGTGGTATGTCTGAAATTTTTGCTAACTTTGTATCTCAAAATCATCATTTCAATGAAAGAGGGCAACTTGACACTACAAGGATGCATCTGGAAAACTGTCTTTAACACCAATAAAACCCAGTAACAGCCTGTTTCACATTACTGTAGGCACAGTGCCAATGAATGGAGTGCCTTTCATTTAACAGGAAAGAAGAAAGGGAGGGCTAGCAAGTTAACAAAGGGGCACAGTGTGATGCTCGGGAAAACACTGCCAAGACAATGTGCAGCAGCGCCGTAATAGGCTTCATCCGCCTTACCCCACACAGAAGGAAAGAGAATTGTACCCACACATCAGGGCACCCCGCATACAGGAGAGCTCAAGCTGTCCCTTGCCCTGCTTATCAAAGTTCCCCCACATAGGTTCTCAGTTAACTTTATAAATCTTCCACTTGCTAAAAGTGGAAGAGTCAAGAAACTCTCAATAAAACAATAATTTTAACAGTAAAGTCTTATCCTCGAATCCTTGTTAGGAAAGCGATTCTGTAGCTATCAAGCCATGAACGTGACAGAGTTGCTTAGATCTACAAACACACTTCTTTTTCTTTTAAGCATGATTTTAAAAAGAACTGAAACAGAAATGTCTGCAATAACTGCTGGGTGAACTTGAGGAAAATTACAAATGAAGAACCTGAATTGAAAAGAAGCATCAACAATACTGTAGTTTGTGCCATCAAAATATAGAAAATCAGTTGCAATGCATTACAAATGAAATACTGCAGAACAGTCATTCTCCACTGCCCCCCACAGAAAAAAGTGTTTGTTACATCGACAATTTTTTCCCAGTATTTTCAATGTGAAAATGACTTTTTCCTCATTTGGTAGAAACAATGACTTCAAAAATTTAACAGTATCCATCACCTGTGTTACTAAGAGTTGCGACAATCGCATCTGCTAGAGAGAGCAAGTAGTATATTCCTTCAGACTGTCTTCATTGGTTAAGGTATACACATAAAATATCTCCTGAGTAACTAGATGTCATAGGACCACAACCATTTTCAGTCTTTCTCTACTGCGCCCTCCCTGCTTCCAACTTTCTTGTTCTGATTTTCTCAAGGCTTGCTTAGATCTTTTTCTTCCCTTCCCACAAATTTATTTCTTCTCCTCCATCTCTAGTTAAGAGATTGAAAGAGTATATTTTCCCTGAACTGATGGAGCACCCACTGGCAAACAAAAGTAGCTGAAATTTTGCAGATTCAGCAAATTTGGATCTCCAACACAAAATGAGCAGGAACTGCATCACTCCCTGTCCTCCAATGGCTGTCAGTAGCTCTCTTGATGCTATCATTGAAGGACAAAGAAGCCAGCATATGGCCTGGTGTTGAGGCTGAACCTTTCCATGAGTGACCAGACTCAGCCATCACTGTAGCAAATGTATGATTTTCTTTTTTTCTGGAACAGTTCTGGAAATCTGTTACAAAACCTAACTCAGTCTGCAATGTCCTGCAATACCCTTGGCCTTGAAATCTTAGAATAATGGTTTCTCTGATACATGTGTGGCTTGTAGCCTCACATCACACTGGATATACAGGCAGGGGTTGGAGGCCTGGTGGCCAGCCTTAAAGGGGGCCCTATGTAAGGAGACACTATCTAAAAGAGATAGGAAATCCAGAGTACAACTGGGGCCCATGCAAATGCTTAACCCAAGTTTAGTAGAAAATAATTCAATATAAATTTAGATTATTACTGAGATGTAAGGAAGTGGTTAACATACGTTTATCAGAAAGGAATTAAGATACAAACCTTATTGTTAACAATAGCTTCAGAGTCATCAAAGACAAAATCTCCATCATAGCTACGTGCAAAACATACGAGGGAAATAAATCCCACTACTAACTTAGCCCTGAAAGGAGGAAGAACAGAAGATGGAATGATGTGATCCAAATCGGCCTCCAAATCGGCCATTCTGAGAACTGCAGGCTGTCAGCCTCTGGCTCTAGCATTGTGCTGGTTAGAAATCTGCAAGAAAAATAGCATGATATTCCTGTTAATGGTGAAATCATATGGTATTTGTCTTTCATCGCCTGGCATTAACAGGAACCTAAGCAACAAAATGAACAAGCGAGCAAAGTATAGCCAAAGACACTGAAATTGAGAACAGGCTGACACTGAGAAGGGAGAGAGAGGGGAGGGGATAAAGGGGGAAAAAGGTGAAGGGTTTATAGGAACAATTATAAAGGACATACGGACAACAAGGGAGGTGGACAACAAGGGGGAGGGAGGTGGGGAGGGCTGGGGTGGTGGGGAGGAGTAGGAAAAGGCAGGAGAAAAGGCAGAAAACTGTACTTGAAAAACAATAAAAAAAATTATAATAAAAAAGAAAAAAATAGCATGATATAATCATTCATTACTGCATTGTTAGGAATGCTTCTGCAGTGAACCTATTCACCTGGCATGAATAAGAGTTATAGTCATTTATGTTGTGATTATAGAGGATACACTTTTTAAAATCTTTAAGTTGTGGTTTTCTAACTCTAGTGGGCAGAAGAGTCATGTGGGACACATACAGATTCTCCTGGGCCCAACTGCAGCCTACCAAACTGGAAATCATTGGGTTTCTGATGCTGGATTATCCTTGAGAAACACTGTTTAATGGACTCCTATATTTATCAACCCCATAAAGGAAATCATTTTTTACAGTCCTGGAACCAGTTTACAAAGTTAAAAAAAAAAGTTACCATCTACTGCATCCAATCAAGAAAAATCAAGAAATAGTCATCATTCAGTCTTAGCTCATTGTATATAGAGGGGAAGAGGGAGGAGGATGAAACACAATTGCAATTTTGAGAACTCAGGACACTCATGACAGATAGATGAAAATCTGAGAGAAGAGTTTAATAGAGATAATGAGGCAGGGCACTTGTTTGATGGCCAAGTCAATGGTTCACACACAGACAGCAGAGAGAGGGAGGAGAGAATGTTGTACTGACTGGTTTGGGACAATATCTTATTCCAGAAAGGGCTGAGCTATATCTGAAAGAGAAGTTATCCTAGGTAAGGATATGACCTTCACTATCTGTGAAAGAGACCAGTTACAAATATACATTTACTTTTTAACTTTTTTTTTCAAACAGGCAAAATATTAAAGCCAGAAATTTCCTTGTCTTAGCCTTGCCACTTAGTTCTGTGGCCTTGTACATGTCACTTATTCTCTCAGAGTCCACTTCCTGCACTACTCTGCGAAGCATAACTTCCCAGCAGTGAGAGAGCTTCCTGTCTTGGAATTCACCCAAACAAATACTAAACTACCTCCCCAAACCACATATTATCCGTCCCCATTCCCAACACACCCTTAATAGGTGCTTTCTTTGGATTTATCAGAATGATGTTTGTGTCAAATTGCTTGGGTTTCAATCCTGGGTAACTTTGGACACATTACTTAACCACTCTGGGCCTCAGTTTCCTGACCTCGGAAGTGGTAATGATAACTGTGCTGACTTCACATGATTGTAAAGAGAGTTAAACAGGACACCCACCTAACGTGTTTAGAAACACTGGCTTTAATGAATGCCCAGGGGTAGTTAACTTTATTATAAGTACCTTCTCCAAGGAGGGTGAAAGCACAGGCAATTTTCTTTTGAAACAAAAGAAATCCCTTTTAGTATTTGGTTTATTGATACCAGGGCTCTTTTGTCTTTCTTATTAAGAGACCTGCCCCATTCTTTTCCTGCTGAGACACAGGAGAATCCCAGGTCCCTTGACTGGGAAGGCAGTTTGAATGTACTTGTTTTAAGGTCTCCAAGGGAATACCCCAGACTATGGAATCAATAAGGAGTCAGCCAGATAGGCCCTTTGAGGTTACAGGTATCTTTTTGACAGGCTTCTGAGTAAACGTGGGGATAGAGCCAACAGTCCACAGGACATATCATTCGATGGTAACAATGTCCTTTCCAGATTTTCAATCCAGAGATGAAAGGCTCTTCAATTCTCACTGAGTTCTCCATGCTCTCTGCAAGTCCTGGGGGAAATTCCAACTACTACCTGCAGTCCCCGCCCCTTTTCTTTTCCAGTGAAAGGATAAACTACTGCCCAACTCTAAATTACAGCTGCAAACACAATACAGGTCACCACGTAGGCCTCAACTACTGTTGTCTACATTTCAGCTAAAGAAATTAGTCCTACTACTTAACATAAATAAACAAGGCTGAATAGTTAGAAAGATACCATGACTTAACATGGAGGGAATCGAGTGTTCTTTGATTTAGAAAGTCAATGTGGAGGAAAACAAACATTTTATACTAGTTTTAAATGCACAATGGAGCTGTGAACATAATAGATGGTCTTGATGTAATCTGCCTTAGGCCCAAATATTTAAATATTATTTCACAAAATGTTGTCATGAGGTCCAAATAGCCCCACTGGAAGAATACTGAATCAGAAAATAAATTGTGCTTCTTAAATTAATTGTGGAGCTTCATTTGTCATCTCAGACTGTCTGTAACGAAGACTAGTCATTTTGGTACTAAGGGAACAGCAGAGATGTATGCAAAGCACAATGCAGACCCTAACATCTGGGATGCTCTGCTGGGCCAGGGCCGGACTCCTAGGGAGTGAACAAGACAATTGAGTCAGTTTCAGAATGATCCCCTGCCTCCTCTTCTCCTGCAGGGCCATTAGAGAACCTAGTCTGCTCAGTTCCTGTCGTCAGCATTTTCTGTACTCTGGCTGGCTTCCCTTCTCGGTAGCAGCTTCCCTGGCTTCTTTGCTGTGCCACCTGCTCAGCTTCCCCAAATTCCAAGCCTGTGCAGAGAAGAGGTGGCTGGGTGGTCCCGGGCCGGCGGCACCGGCTCTCTGCAGCTGTGCTACGCAGCCAGCTTGCACTAGCTGTCACCACTGCGCTGCCGGGGAGCCACCTTTAATCCAGGGCTCACATCCAAGTGGCCAGGCGGCACCCAGCCGTCGCGGGCACCGCGGCCAGCTGGCGGCCAGCCGCGGGGCCCCGAGGCCAGGTGACACAGGCAGCCGGTACACCCTGGGCTGGCAGGAGGACTTGCGCAGTTGTACCAGGCTGGGGGACCACGACAATAGGCGAAGGGAGCGCAGGAGCCGATACCCGAGATGTGAGCAGGGGGAGCAAGCACGCTCTCTTGTTCTTGCAGCAGGGTGCCCAGGGTCAGAGTCCCCCAAGCCCCGGTGGCAATTGTGGTCCCGAAGCCAAATCCTTCAGCAGCGCCGCCACGGTCCCGAACTGCCCACCAAGCTTGGGGCGCAGCAGTAGCAAGGACACTGCGTCTACTCTGCCCCCAACTCCGCTGGTCCTGAGGCGTGCTCGGCCCCACTCGACCCTGCAGGAGCCTCCCCGCACTTTACCTGCAAGCAGCCAGGGCGGGGGCTGCATCTCCCTCCCGGGCGCGGAAACTCCGGCGGCTCCTGTCGCCCTACCGGAGCTGGGCAGGGGGAGGGGCCGCTTCACAGTGCCCCCCTCCCGCGCCTGGCGCTGCCAGCCACCCGCACCTCCCGCAGCTCTCCACGAGTGCAGCCGCTCACTCTCCTGCTCCCGCCTTGGCCCGCCCCCTCCTTTAGGGCTTTGGCTAATTCTGCCGTCACTTTCGTGCCGCTGCGGGTTACTTTTCAGCCCATTGGCTGAGGAGCAGGGACGTCACGCTAGCTGGGCTACAGGCGGTGCAGGAGGCGTGGGGACCGGGGGACTCCGCGGGAGAGGAGGAAGCGGAGTTTAGAAGTGGAGTCTGGGCCCAGCAGGGGCGGGAAGGGGAGGCTCCACCGTGGCGGGGAGAGGTGGACTGCGGGAGAGGGCTGCCAGAGGTCTGTCCCTTCTCCAACCGTCCACTGTCGCGGGGCCTTTTTCTGCTTGCCAGCATTTCTCACGCTATCCGCGGTGGCTCTTGGCGGAGGGATCGCAGCCTCCCTGCAGGAAAAGAAATTGGATCGGAACCGACAGAATTCCAGACTTCCTGTCTGGTAGGAGTTACTTCAAATACTGGTCTCGACTTTCTGCCTCTCGGAACAAAACTGAACTCAGTTTTTCAATCCGAGGCCCTGCCGCTTTTGTTTTTGTTTTTCGCAGATCCTCACCCAGGGCCCAGGGTCTTCGTTCTGCTGACCCACGAATCCTGCTGTGACGAGATCTGCCATCCATCTCCATTCACTAAGAGTCACTTTGCCCCAAACTTCCACTCCCAACCAGATTGCCACTCTGTCCCCCAGGACCCCGATTCTCAGATTACTTTGTCTCCTGCCTCAAGAAAAAGAAACGTATCCATTCTCCACCGCCAAACCTACCAACCTACTCAAAGCACGGATTGCGACGACCTACCCCCCAGTTTTTTCCAGTGTCACTGAGCCCATTCTAACATCAGCCTCTACCTCTTGACCGAATCTTTAAGTATCCAGCATTTAATCAGTTCCAAACCTTACTGTACTCAGCACACCTTTCCAGCTATCACCCTGCCTCTGCTTAGGTGAAGATGTTGGAAGAACTGCCTGCCCCCGTTCTTCTAGTCTACCACCTCCCAGTCACTTCTTGGTTTCCACACTCGGCCGAAACTCTTCAATAACGCCCATCTTCACTAAATCCAACACTCCTTCCTCATTCTGAACTCTCAGCAAAATTAATTCTTCCTCCTTAACACGTATACTTCTTTTGGTGATAGTACTCTGCTCTCCTGCTTTCCCATCTCCTTGTCTTACTTACCCACTTCTTGATAACCTCCAAATGACATATTTTAAAGGTCTCAGCCATTTCTTTCACACCACCACCTTTCCCTGCATGATTTAATCCATTGTCAACATGTTAATTAATATGCACCAAATGTATAGTTCTGATCCTTACTTCTCTGACTTCCAAACCCATTTATCTAGCTTCCTGGTCAGCTTCTCCACTTGGTTGTGTCACACAGCCACCTCAGATGGAACACATCCCAGAAAGGATGCATGCTTTCACTTCCTTTCCCTCCTCCCTGTGATAGTGATGGGTTTACCCTTGGCTTCTGGCAAATCACCAACATAGTATTTGCTAAGTGTCTATCAAATCTGTACACTTCTTTGTTGGTGTCTGCCCTGCCTGGTCTCAGGAAGCTGTAACAACCCCCCCCACACACACACACACCCCCACCCTGCACCCAATGGCTAAGGCTGAGTGAGAGACCTCCGGACCAGGAGACACTAAGGAGACAAGCTTATTTCCCTGGCAGGAGTGCTGCTTCTGCTCCTTGTCTGGCTCCCAATGCTTGATCAGTTAGCCAATGACAGGTAAGATTCTCCAAAGGGGGGATCACCTAACACAGGCATGATCACCATGGAGGCGCCAGGGAAGGACTTGGGGGGCTGTGGAAAAAAGGGGTGATCGCCCCTGGACCCTCGGCTTTGGCAAGGACTGAGTCCTTGTTCTGGCTGTGAGAAATCCAAGTCTCCTGGCTGCCTTTGTCTCCTGCCCAACTGAAGCCTGTGACAATAACAAGAGGTGGTACAATCCACACTAGGGACTGCAGACTTCCTGGGATGATCAGCCCTCAAAAAGGAATATGTAGATTCCTGTGAAACCTGCTTGCTGAGTATGCTCATAATCAGATTATGAAGGCCCAGGCAGGAAATGAATTTAGCTCCTCAAGTCCTGTAGTTTTTTAGGTGATAAGACCCCAACTCAGTGGGAGCCCTTTTTAGTTCTTTGAACATTATCTGTTATTTGATCCTTACTGCCTGACAGTGATTGATGAACTTTACCTGTATTCCTGTGCAAATTGGAACCCAATAAAAACCCAGTGAAGGGAAGGATCGGACGCTCTCCTTTGAGAGACTGGCCAGGCCACTCCGAGGCACCCTCCCCCTGAGAGGGTAGCTGGGCCATCCCTTTTCCTCCACACAGGACTCGGTAGTCTGTGTGAATGTCTCATGTCTCAGCCATGATGCCTCGGACACTGTGGGCCGGTGTCTGCGTCACTTCTTTCCATCTTCAGCAGTACATATAATGTCTTCATAACTCACATTCAGTGAGGTCCCATTGGTGAATTGCAATGGGCCACCGTGGGATTATTTTCCAGCAGTCCCCAACCTTTTTGGCACCAGAATGATTTCACAGAAGACATCTTTTCTACAGATGGGCTGGGGGAAATGGTTTTGGGACGATTTAATTGCATAACAATCAAGTTCACCTTCTGCTGTGCGGCCCAGTTCCTAATAGGCCCGGATGTTGAGGATGTTGAGGACTCCTGGTTTATACCATGAAAACTGACAAACATTATGAATCAGGGCTTTATTTGTTGTTTTGCTGATTGTCTCTAAACTTCGGAAAGTGATGAGAAAAAGTTAATAATGCATATTTAACTTAAAATGTGTTATGGTTAGAGCTGAAACTAAAAGGTTTTAGTTTAATTTGTACAAGGCTGAGAAATAGTTTAACTGATCACATAGATTGAATGACAAGTTTACTAGGAAAAGAGCAGATTGAGATACAATTCCATTTGTGAAATCATGGTTAAATTACAAGCATTGGTTCGATACAGATACAAGCCTTTAGCAAAAATCAGCACAAACATTCCGTGAGAATCCATCAACTATATGTAATTTGCAACAAAAGATATTTTATCATTATTTGTAAATTGTGCTACACATCCAATATTTCAGTAACATAATATACATGTATAGATGTGCATGTATATAGTGTGTATGTGTGTTTGTGTATAAAATTTCTCCAGAAAACCAGTTCTTAAATATTTACTAGCACACTACTGATTGAAATAGTTAGAAGAACTGGCAGTGCATGGGGAAAATTAATTCTCTTTAGTTTTACTATTGTCTTTCAATTCTCTACAGACAACGCACTCCTTACTTCCTAATCTCAGGATGATCCATTCTCACTGTGGTCCCTGTTGGCACACCACTGCTCTCCATTGCTCTTAGATTGAAGGCCCAAATGGTGCTACTTGGTCTGGCCCCTTGCCTACTGCTCCTGAACCATTTCATTCTCCTTTGTGTCCTAAGCTCAGCCACATTGACCTTTTATAGTCCTACAGTACACGGTGCTCCTTTCCTTCCTGAGCTGTTCACATACGTCTGCAGCATTCCTTCCTACTCTCCTCTGTGACACCTCACTAATTCCAATTCATCCTTCAGATCTCTGCTGAAATGTAAATTTCTAAGAAAAGTCTTCCCTGAATTAACTCTCCAAACACCCATAGGTCTCTCTGCATATACTCTCATAGTTCTTATCACAGTTGTAACTAACTAACCACGTGCTCATTGTGTAAAATTTATCTATTTCATAAGAGTTCTGCACTGGCTGGCGTAGCTCAGTGGATTGAGTGCGGGCTGCGAACCAGGCATCGCAGGTTCGATTCCCCGTCAGGGCACATGCCTAGGTAGCAGGCCATGTCCCTCAGCAACCGCACATTGATGTTTCTCTCTCTATCTCTCCCTCTTCCTTCCCTCTCTAAAAATAAATAAATAAAATCTTTAAAAAAAAAAGAGTTCCACAGAGGCAAGGACCACATCTATCTTAAATGTAACCCCTGCAGTTGCCATACCCTCCGGATAGCAGGCACTCAACAATGTCTTTCTGAAAATAGTACATTTCTGAGAGTCGCACTACATGTTATTGGCAGTGCCGGGGTTAGAATTGGAATCTCCCAATAGTACAGTGGTGTTCTGTTCTGTAAACTACTGAGCAGGCCATGATCAAAATGATACCATACTATGTGCTCAGCACAGGGTCAGGCTCTGTGGAAAATATAAAGGTAAAACTGGTGCTGATTCCTGCCTCTCACAATCTTATGGTTTAATAAGTGCAAGATACAGAGTAATATCTCCTTGCTGGTGGACTACACTCACCCCTACCCCTTGACTCCAGCCCCTTGGACAGGAGATCTGGGGCCACCACACACACAGAAAGCATGCTTTTTGAGCACCCAGTATATCTCAAGTACTGTGCTAAACCCTTAGCATATATTATTTTAAAAAATTCTCACAGAAACTCTTTTGAAGTGAATATTGTTACCCTTGTTCTACAGACTAGGGAAAAGAGGCTCAGAGGTTCAGGGTCAAGTGCCAGTGCATTTCTTATGGAGTCAAGATTGGGTGTACAACTGAGGGATATAGTAGCTGGAGACTTTAGAAACTAATGTTTTATTTTTTAGATTTCACCTATAAGTGAAATCACATAGTATTTGTCCTCTGTCTGACTTATTTCATTTAGCATAATACTCTATAGATCCATTCATGTTGTTACAAATGGCAAGATTTTATTTTTTTTATGGTGGAGGAATATTCCATTTATATATGTACCATATCTTTTTCATCCATTTGTCTATCGATAGAAGCTTAGATTGCTTCCTTCGTGACTAATGTAAATAATGCTGCAAGCAACAAATCCATAGATACAGAGAACAGACTGATAGTTGCCAGTGGGGGGGTGGGTCGAGGAGATGGGTGAAAAAGGTGAAGGGATTAAGATGTACAAATTTTCAGTTATCAAAACAACCATGGGGATGTAAAGAACATGCATGCATGACCCTCGGACTTGGACAGCCATGTGGGGATTGCCTGAGGAAGAGGGGGTGGTGGGTAGAGGCAGGTAAAGGGAGAAAGTGTAATAGAATAAATAATAAAATATAATAAGGAACAAAATACAAAATAGGAAATATAGTCAGTAATATTGTAATAACTATGTATGGGGTACTAGACTAAGTGGGGTGTCTACTTTGTAAATTATGTAAATGTCTAATAACTGTGTTGTACATCTGAAACTAATATAATATTATACATCTACTGTAACTGAAAAGAAAAAAGAACCCTAAAATGCCTAACAAGGTTGATATTTTGGGCTGGAAAGAAATGGAACTGAGAAGATGGTAAGTACTGTCTTTTTTCTCCTTACCTTCTCTCTTTCAGCAGCAGGTGGCGAAGTGTTTGGAGGGAGATGAGCTACTTGAGCCCTCTGAGGGCTGGCACATAGGTTTTGAGGACAGGTGCTGTGGGCCCCTGCCCAGCTGCCACTCTAAAAGTCTCTGATTGGTACAGCACCAGGGCTATTGCTGCTATCTAGTGCACACACTGCTCCTTGATGGAACTTTTTTAAAGTGTATTTTATGAAGTATATTTTATTGATTATGATATTATAGTTGTCCCAATTCCTTTCCCTTTGCCTCCCTCCACCTGGTACCCCACTTTCTTCCAGCAATTGCCCCCCACTTAGTTCATGTCCATGGGTTGTGCATGTCAGTTCTTTGGCTTCTTCATTTCCTTTGCTATTCTTACCTTCCCCCTGTGATAGCACTTCTACCTAGGGTGACAAGCAAAAATGAAACTCAGAGTCTCCTTATACTTATACTCTTTCCAGGGTCAAGAGGATCGCATCAACATGCTCCCCCATATCAAGGGATGCTGTATACATCTGTGACAGCTGTGCCCTGCATAACTCTGGAGGGTTCTATTCACACAAATTGCAATGTACCCCATTTGTACACATTTTAGAGTCCCAAGACTTCCTAGAAGCCAAAACATTTCAACCACTCCAACAAAATCTGATACCAAACCAAATGAAAGTAATTTCTCCCCCAAAGGTTCAAAATGGCTCATCTTCTTTTAACAACTTGACATCTGCTACTGAAACGGAAGAAAGACATTCATTCTTACCCAACTCAGCCTGCCCTTTTCCCCACCAGGTAACATACACACAGTTAACAATACCTGCCAGAGTCCAGCCTCGGTGGGGTCTCAGGGTCCCAGAAGGATGCACGGCTAAGGTGAAGCGACTGAATCAAGTGAGACACACCAGTGGGGTGCCGGAGGATAGCCAGGCTTTTTGGGCCCAACTGACCCACCGAGAAAAATCAATCTTTATTTTTATGGGGGAGGTTATACAACATTCAATGCACAGTATGATTATTAAAACAGAAACAGTTACCACAGAAATAATTTCTAAAAACACAGAAGATTTTACAGATCAATCGTATTAAACAAATAACTGAAAAGTACAGGAAGTCCCACAGGTCAGTCATATTAAACAAAAGTTATGTTGACCAAGAGGGTCATTAATCAGTTAGCTAACGAAGCTATACGGGCACAAACTTTCAGGTGCCAATTACTAACTAGGTATCTATTAAAATTCTAGGAATTGGTTTAAATTAAAAGGGTGCAAGAGGTGATTTATAGGTATATAAAAATCAACTATTATCCATTAAAATTAAATTTATCTCAATCAGATAACTGATGTTTTGCCTATATTTTTTTGATTTATACATCTTGAAGGGGGCATGTTTTGTGTTCGTTTCCATGTATTGAGATTATTATTCTCAACTAGAACTCCTTGTTTCTATACACTCCTGTCCAGGGTATGGGAGGGTAGTGGCTCTAATAAATCTTAAGCTTTCAGGTGGTGACTCCCTAAGAATTTATCTGATCCATTCCTAGCAACAGCTTCCTTCAGCATTCTGGCAGTTGGTCTGCCCATAGTTTAATTTTGTCCTTAACTTCCCAGGTGGGGGAAGCAAGCAACATTAGGGTTGCTAGGGGTCTCTATTCTATGGTCAACAAGAGGCATCGTGCAGATTTTTTATTATAACACACAGGTATCTAAAAATCCCACCACCTATTGCTAGCAGGGACAGGCATACAGGAAGAGACAGACAGGAGATCCAGCCATAGTCGCCTCTGCTGTGCAGATGCGTCTCATCTGACCTGACTGTGTCAAAGGTCAGCAGTTGGTCGGCTCCCAACATACCTGCCACAGCTAGAGCGGAGTACCACCATGGAAGAGTTTTAAGGCACAGAGTGGAGCCACCCGAGAAGGGAGTAGGGACAGTATTTGTGGGCAGGCACTCATATAATAAGTGCCGTGTTGTACCACATCCTATAGGTAATCATGTGCTTTAATCATGGTATATCCACGGCTTGGAACTTCCTAGGTATTCAGATGTATTTACCTACTAACTTATTTGCAACAGTACCACATTTTCTTTACCTTGACCTTTCCATACTCTTCAGTAAAATATACAACCCTCTTTACCTACAAATAAACTTTCCGTAACTTCTTTCAATCCCACCTGTGGCAAATTGTATTTTCTTAATATTTAAAATGTGTGTAATCACTTTTATTTTAAAATCTTAAGCTTAAATATAAATGTCTACTTTGTAGATTCAAGTATAGCAATGCTCTTGTCTATGTGAAATGGGATTTACTTAGCTGATGGGCTAATTATTTACTTACCACTTTATTCATTCAAAAATTTTTTTCTCAGTGCCAGTTATCTGTTACTTTCCTAGATACTGACGTTTCAGAGCTCAATGATTCATGCCAGTAGACATACAGACGTAGAAGCAATTATAGTAAAGTTTAGTGAATGTTTCACAGAGGAATGTTTAGGGATTTCTGAGTGTGACCAAGGGCCAGGAGGCAGGGTTGAAGAAGGGAGGAAAATAGGAGTGGGATAGAGCAGTGTTACTCAGAAGCATAGTTCCTGGGCCATGCCAATCCATGAAATGTTTGTTGCAATCTGCAATGAGATCATTGCAATCTGCAATAGGACCATTGTGAATCATTAAAAACATTGCAGCAATTTGGTAATGCCTGAGGGATTTACTAATAGCAAATTTGGGCTTGTATTTTTTGCTTTGGTTTAAATTATAAGTTTCTTGTCATTTACTTTTACTGTATTTTTAAAGAGTATGGTCTGTGATGGACTAGAAATAAAAATGTAGGTGTTCACCTTAGAGGGTTTGACAAATTTTAGGTTAAGGAGTGGTTTCTAAATGAGCAGATACTTGTGTTGGTTCTTGAAAGATTAGTAGTTATTAATGGATCAGATAAATTCCAGGAGCATCCTAAGCAAATGAATTGAACTGAACAAAAATATAGAGTTGTGAAATGTACAGTACATTCATAGAACTAAAAATGTTTGTTTGGCTTGGTGTACAGGGCATGTATAAAGAATTGGAGATAGGTGAGTATAAATGAATAATGTAGTGGTTATTAGCATTACTTACCAAATTTTTCTAGCCCTTTGCTTCCCAGACACATGGTAGGATTGCTCTTCTCTGTCCTCTTTGCAATTAGGTATAGCCCATGTGACTTGTTTTGCCAAAAAAAAAGGTAGGCAGAAGAGATGTGTCACTCTTGGATGAAGGGTGTAAGAGCCAGAGTTAACTTACCTCATGTCATTCCTACAGCTATGATGATCATGAAAATGTGTGTCAATGTAAAGGCTCCATTAGCTTAGGTCCCTGAGAAACCAAAATGAGCACTTCTTTTCCAAACTATGATGACTATAGCACAGAGAGTTGTACATATTTTTGTCTGTTAACTCACTAATATTTTGGGATTGTTACTGTAGCATATAATCTAGGTTATTCTGACTGATATAAGCAGGTAGAAGCCAAACAATAAAAGCCTTCAGTGCCATTAGGAGTAAAAGTAGTGACACACACCCTGGCTGGACTGGCTCTGTGGACTGAATGCTGGCCTGTGAACAAAAAGGTCGCTGGTTTGATTCCCAGTCAGGGCACATGCCTCGTTTGTGGGCCAGGTCCCCAGTAGGGTGTGTGTGAGAGGCAACCAATTGATGTTTCTCTTCCTCCCTTTCTCCCTCCCTCTCTTCTCTCTAAAAATATAAATAAATAAAATCTTTCAAAAAAGGTAATGAAACACAGTGGAAAGATTAATAAACAGAAAATGACATGTTTTTTAGAAAGACCACTCTGGCAACAAGGTAAAAAAATTGATTGGAATGGAGTAAGACTACAGGCAGGGGAATACCTACCTAATTATGATAGTACATGGGAGAAAGGATGCTTGTGAAATTAAATATTTGGAGATAAAAAGGAGATTTGTGAAATATTTAGTAACTACAACTGATAATGCTTAGTAGTTGCTTATGTGTAGGAAGTAAAGTATAAAGAGAAGTCTAGAATGATTTCCACATAGATTTTTAATTGATGGGGCCAATCACCATGGCAGCAAATACAGAAGGAAGAGGCACTCTGAGGTTGTGGACAAGTGGTCAGTTTGGCACGAACAGAGTTTGATAATCAGGGCTTACTGTGATGACCAGGCCTTACCTTCTTTCCCTAAATCAGATGGGGTGGGGCTGATGAATGCGTGGAGAATAGGAGGTTCTGTTGAGAGAAGGGGGATGGATATTGGATTGGATAGATAGCCATCAGTGTGTTTTAATTTATGGCACTTGGAAGGGGATAAAGTGTCAGAGGGGATTTTATTTGTTGACGCATAATAGATTTTAATTTGTTTGTATGTTGAGAAGTTAAGAACCAGAAGAGAGAAAGTGATTGAAGATAAAAGTGGAAAAAATATATGATATGGATCGTGGTGTCTGAAGAGCTAAGAAGAAATTGTAATCCAGAATACAGGTTAGAATAGATACCTTTCCCCCTTGAACAGAAGTAAATAATATTAAAGAACAAAAACTGCCCATTTATAAATTGCTTAATTTTTTGGAAACATCTTATATTTTCCTTGGTTCACTCGAGTTCAACAAGTTAGCTATCTACTCTATCCTTAAATTAGTTAACTACTTTTATTTCTTCTAAGTTTTCCTCTTTTAAGGAAATCCATAATCCTATTTTCAGGATTCCCAGATTTCTCAAGAGTTGGTGAGAACTGTTGTAGGTCAATCAATATTTGCCAAATGTAGATTTTTTTGGTACAAATATAAAAAAGGCTTTGGAGAGAAATGCCAAATGGTTTTATTTACTTAATCTTAAAACATTATATCTTACATAATGTTTCCATAAATTTTCATTTAAATGTGTATTTTTAACACTGGATGTTTAATGATAAATTAAACAAACAAGCTTATGGAGCCTATGGTAGTTATTTTTGAATGTAAACTGTAAGTCCTGAAATAACTGGAGAAAACAGTGAGATGTCAGAAAAGGAGATAAAGACGTAGTGCTTACTCTGTGCCGGTACTGTCATAAGAAGATTATGTATATTAGTTAATTTGGTCTTTGCAATACCTTACGAGATAGATCTGTTATCGTCCTCCTTTTATAGATGTGGACACTGAGGCACAGAGAGGTTAAGTTAACAGCTGTATGTTGTAGTACTAGGTGGGCTCATAATTTAGCCAGTTCTCTCTCGCGCCTCTACATGTCCTGGGATGGACATCAATCAAAAATTAGACAAAATCCTTTTCAAACCTGCATCTTTATTTCTGCAGCCGTTCTTCTCAGTCTTCCTTTGTCCTACCCCCAGCATGGTGTTCTCTTCTCCTTTTGCCTGTTGTCTCACTTTAACTATCTATTTAAAGTAAATGTTATAATAATGTAATAATAATAGAAATAGTTCATCTTCACTGATAGCTTAGTATGTGTCAGGCGTGTGATACATGCTTTCTTTCATGGATTATTTTATATGACCCTAACAACCCCTTGGGGTGTGACATTGTAACAGGGCACAGCCAAGAGGAGAGCCCCAAATAGGGATTTGTAATAGGGTCCAGAAGAGCTTGGAAATAATTGGCTCCACACCACAGAGCCACACCTGCCCAGAATGCTGGCATCTGTGGCCAATTATGAGAGGAGCCAGAAATGGGGCTGCAGAGGAAGATTGGCGCTGGGATTTAAACGGAGGCACAGCAGCCATCGGGCATCTCTCTTTTTGGGACCTTGTGTCTGTTTAGGACCACGCGGCTTTGGTGTATTGGTTGAGACCATGTGGCTTGGGTGACAGTTAGAACCACGAGGCTTTGGAAGTGCTCCTTTTTGCCACGTGGAGGGTGCCGGGAGGACTGTGTGCATTTGTGGGAAACTTTAGTTTGTGTTATTTCAAATAAACAATAAATTCCTTTCCTTTTCACTGATCTCTGGTATTAAGAGACACCTTTCCTCAGGTGGTGGGCAAAACAAACCCAGTAGGTGGGGAGGAACCCCTGGAGAAAAGGGGGGGGTCTTTTACATCATTCAGCCCCCCAAAACTGTTCTGTAACACCGTTATTACTGATTTTATAGATGAGGAAGCTGGACCTTAGAGATGTTAAGTAGCTTGCTCAAACACGGGGCAAAGCTGGAGTTGGCACTGGGTGACATAATACCAGATCCTAATATTTTGAATCATTACCCAGGATTGCAATCCATTTATTTACTGCATCTTCAAAGTTTTGTTTTTCTCCTCCAAAATGTAAGAATCTTCCTAATATCCTCCCCTTTCCTTGGGTTGACAAATTCTTGATATTTAGCTCAAATTTTATGGTCTCTGTGCAGACCAGCACCCTTCTTGGTATATTTTTAGTAACTGGCTACATTTCTATAATTATTGTTTTTTAATGAATTACATTTATATTGTTATAACTCTTATGGAATTTGAAGGACACTCTAGTACCTTGTGATTGAGAAACTTCATTTGTTTTGTTCTTGTTGTTCATACTTTTTTATACCTTTGCCTGGCTTTTTTATTCAAATTTTCTTCCTTTCTATCTTGACCTCCTGAATACTTCCCACTTACTTTTAGGACCTTTTAGTTCAAGGAAACCTTCTTTGTGACATTAGCTTTTTTCAAACCCCTAAGTACAGTTAGGCATGCCCACCCCTGGGTCTTCCGTGGACCACACAAAGCTCTGATAATCTTTCCAACTTATTAATTGCTCTTTCAGAGATTTATTCGTTCCTTTATAATAAAATGATATCTGACTCCCTTTCTATGTCCTTGAGGCTTAACACAAAGTTTAAAAAAATGTTGAATTTAATTTAACTTCCAAATTAAATAGTACTACCTATGAGGAATACTCTAGTGTGCACAGGGATCTAAGTGTGTTTAGCCGGGGGCAGGAAAATACCAATGAGGGGTATGACCTTAAATATCCCAAGGGATGTCACAGTCTGTGCTCCATTAAGCACAATTAAAATTACAGGTAAGAGTTGGAAGGAGGTTTTGCCTCAGTTTAAGAAATAACTTTCTAATAGTAAATATCCAAAATGAAACAGGTTACTTTTAAAACAAATCATGAATTCCCCATCAACTACAGTCTTTATGCACAGGTTAAACAAGTCAATGACAAATGTACTGATAAAGGAATTCTCTTCTGTACTCAGAGAAACACTGAATAAGTTAATGTCACAAGGATGTCTTGACCTCGAGACACGGTGCTGTTAAAGAGTAATTTCCAAAACATAATGAAGTGTTAAAGGTTTTATTCAACTAGCAAGGTGGTAAAACTAGTTTAATAAAATTAGAGGAATATAAATTATCTCTACCAGAAAAAACATTCTGATATATGTTTGTTGAGTCTGAGATAAAATTGGTTAATGTCCTGTGTGTGTGTTACATGTCCCTGGATCTGCTCTGACTACTGGTGACTGACTCTGAATGAGTGATATTCACAGTGTCCTGTCCTCAACAGCCCTGCTCAGTTCCTGTAGACACCTGTGTATGGCTTCTTTTATGGAGTCAATCCACCTCATATTTGGTCTTCCTCTTTTTCTGCTGCCTTTTATTTTTCCCAGCTTTATTGTCTTTTCCAAAGAACCTGCCTTCTGATGACAGACCTGAAGTAGAACAGCTTCAGGTCCATCATTTCTGCCTCCAGTGATGGTTTAGGCTTAATTTGCTCTAGGACCTACTTGTTCATCTTTCTGGTGGTCTAAGGTACTCACATCATATAGGAAGTTAATGTCCTACAGAGCAATAAAATTGCAGCCTTTACGACTATTATTTTTGCCATAGAGAAAATTGTTGCATCTCCACTGGACAAGACTTACAAGTTAACATGTAACTTCATAGACACAGAGCTCTTACCTAATAGTAAGTAGAAAATGCAAATAATAGTCTCCTAAAAAAAGTTCATGCTTGAGGAACCTGTTAAATAATGCCCCAGTGTATTAACTTCCTAGAGCTGTTGTAACAAATTGCTACAAACTGGGTGGTTTAAAACAACAAAAATGTATTCTCTCACTGTTATGGAGGCTAGAAGTCTGAAATAAAAGTGTCACAGTTATTGGTTCCTTCTGATGGCTGTGAGAGGATCTGTTCCATGCGTCTCCCCAGCTTCTGGTGGTGGCTGGCAATCTTTGGTTTTAACTGGCTTGTAGGCACATCATGCCAATCTCTGCCTCTGTGTTCACATGGCATTTCTTTCCTGTGTGTCTCTGTTTCTCTGTCACTTCTCAAATATAAGGATACCACTCAGATTGGATTTAGGGCCCACTTTACTTCAGTATGACGTCATCTTAACTCATGACATTTGCAGAAGTCCTATTTCCAATCAAAGTCACATTTTGAGGTTCTGGGAAGGGCAAAAATTTGGGGGTGGAGGGCACTAGTCAAGCTAGTAAGATAGTAAAAGGACATATACCTACTCGCCTGCTTTTTTTTGCTTTATTTTCAAGTTTTAAAGACTTTTGTTAACAATGGAAGATGCATACTTTCTCCATTTCTCAACTGATGCCTCATATTTTAACAACAGTCATCCAGCTGAGGCCAGCTCTGTATATATTGATAAAATTAATACAAAGGAAGATTCTAAGTACGTCTAATAAAAAAGGAAGGTGTAGATCACATAGGAGTGCTTGACTGTAATGATAAAACAAACAAACAAACAAAAACCTTAATTTCCGGAGTAGGTCTTGGTTACTATTTTGTGAGAAATTATTTTCATGAGCTGTTTTGTTGCCTAACATAGCCCTGGAATTATTAAGGCTGACTCAAGGGGGTAGGTCTTGGAACACATTAAGAACAGAGGACAGAGTTTTAAGTTATACAGGCAACTTCAACTGCCCTCCTTTTTTGTTTAAATGAAAGCTTTTTAATAGGATATCCAGTTAGGCAGAACTTAGGATTTTATAACAGAGATGCTGCTAACACTTGTCTAGTTCAGCTTCTGTAGCAAGTCTCTTTAGAATAGATTTTATGGGGGTAGGGTAGGGAAGGAAGTCATTTCAACTCTCCCCTCCAGTGATAAAAAGATTAGATGAGTAGGAATCTGTTACCCTGCGGCAAGATTCCATGGTCATTTAACAGGAACTATTTTGGGTAGGCTTTTCTCCAAACCTCTGGTTGGCAGAGATCATTCTTGAGTCAGGAAGTGAGTAGATTTGAGTGGAAGGAACTGAGATTCACCTTTCACCCTTTCACTACTGAGATTCCATATTTCTGAGGGTTTTCTGATAAGTCAAGATGGCCTGGTCCCACTAAAGTCAGTTGATGGGAAAGGTGAACTAGGCCTCGTATGTATGTATGTATGTATGTATGTATGTATGTATGTATCTATCATCTATCTATCTATCTATCTATCTATCATCTATCTATCATCTAATCTATCTATCTATCTATCTATCATCTATCTATCATCTATCTGTCTATCATCTATCATCATCATCTATCTGAGCTAGTGAGTTAGGTTCAGCACAAGCTTTAAATATTTATGGCTTCCTAAATCTAACTGGTTTGCCAGAATCTCATGCTGAAAAAAAATGGCTGAGCAATGATTGAACTAAAGGTACTATAACCTTAAGGTCCCAATGTAGGGCACTACTGTATCTGAAACCAAGAAGCCATAACAACCAATGGGGCATCCATCAGGCATGGTGGTAGCCCCAGAGAGATGATGCTGGGCTTGATCTGCAAAACTCAGATTTCCTCTGCTTGGTCCTTTGGGGCTGAGCAATTATACTTTAAATCCTTGGCGGGTATAAGGAAGCTTTCCAGAAGGAGATAAATGAAATATGTGATAAATAGGGCAGGTAAGAGCTTAAGCAAGAAATTAGAAAAATAAAAGTGATAATAATATCAGTTTCCTTCCAAGTTGATACAATGGCTTAACCAATTGCAAGGCATTTAGTGACATTTTTTGCCTGATTTTCTTCTTACTAGAAGTCATTCTCAGGTAAATTGTTATAGAACAGACCCGGTGGTGGTGAATGATATACTATTACCTAATGGACTCCTCCTTGTGCTCCAGGGGTCCCCCATACTAGGTTTGCCTTGCCTACCACCAGGGAAAGATGTCTCTCGATGCCAGAAATTGGTGAAAAGGAAAGGAATTACTGATTTAAAAAGCTATACCAACTTAGAGTGATGACTTAATGTCTTCATTAAAATACTAAAGTCTAAAGTCCTTTAAATTACCCACAAACACACACAGACCTTCCTTCTCCCTTTGCCCAGTCCTGAGTACCATATCTCAGGAAAAGAAGTAGAAGTTGTGCCTCAGGTAGCCCCTCGGTTCCTGGCACCATGAGCTGTGTTGCTGCCGTGATCTCCAGTTAATCCAAAACCATGTGGCACCTTCTCATGGCCCACCAACAAGAGTCCTTTCACCCCTTACCTTCCCAGCAAGGTCTCTCCAGCTTCATAAGCCACGTGGCCCTAACCATCCAGCATGGCTGCCTCGCCTGGGTTTAAATCCCAGTGCCAATCTTCCTCTGCAGCCCTATTTCCAACTCCTCCCACAATCAGTTACACATGCCAGCATTCCTGTATTTTTCTAGCATTTCCTGGCTGCCATAGTAAGTCTGAGCAGGTGTGGCCCCATAGTGTGGAGCCAATCATCTCCAAGCTCTCACACAGGCGCTGTAACCAGGGGCAGTTACCTCCCAGTTACATCCTGGGTAGAAGTTGCTCCCATTGCCTAACTCAAAGCATGGTCATAGCTATTTAACATACCCATGAAACCAGTTAAAACTTATAGATATGTTAAATGATCATGCCTGAGGTTATTTGCAAAACTGTTGCTATGCAAAACAACTCTCAATGGCCCTGCTCCATGTGTCCCATTCCCTGGTTAAGACTGGTTGAGGACATCCCCTGGTTGAAGACATCCCATATTTTTAAATATTTCCTGGACACCTTGAGTTCTGGACCCCATTACAAATCCCTATTTCCCCCGACCCCTGGCTGTACCCTGTTAGAAAATGAATCTCCTTTTTCTCTTCTTTATATAAAAACTCTTGCTTTTTGCCTAGAATTGTGTAATTCTTATTTCTGCAAAATATTCCAGATAGAATAATCTCATTTAAAACATGATGACATACATCCTGTTTATTTTCTCTTGGCATTTGTCAAAGTGCACTCTGTGTTATTCCTCATGGTATTTGTTTAATAAAGTGCAGACATGCTATCATCATTCCCAAGTAGTTGATACAAAAGGCCTAGATATAAGCTTCAACTCTTGCAAATGCTGTTCTTATTGTTGTTTTGGTCACTTTTCAAAATTAGCTTTATATTTTACAATGCTACTTGCTATATATTTAAAATGCAGCTTATTATAAAGCAGAAAAATAAAGAGAGAAAACACTAAAAATTTTACCTCACAGTGATGACCACACTGATGTGTACAGACACGTGGAAGTATAGACATACAGCTTTACTCTGTTAAAAAGAAAAAAAAAAAAACAGACCAAAAGTGGAGTCACTTATGGCAAACCCCACCATAACATCTTATCTAACCTACTTTCAGTTTCAGTCTCTTCCAAGGAGTAGAATTTTAAATCCATCGTTCTGGAATTTCCTGATCAATACTAGTGAGGTGATCTGCCTAATAAGATTCCCTGCCTTCCCGTAAAGGAAAGTGAATTTGCCTGAAACATCTACTCTTTTAACTTACTTGTCCCATACTTTCTCTACCTATAAAAACTTTCTATTTCGAACAGTGCCTCAGAGCTCCCTTCTATTTGCAAGATGAGACGTTGTCCAATTCATGAATCATTTAATAAAGTCAATTATATCTTTAAATTTACTCAGCCTAATTTTTGTTCTTTAACAGTATAAATACGTACTATGTATGTTCTGCAATGATTTGTCATGGACACTTTTCCATCTCCATAAATTGAGATCTAGAAATCGCTTGTAATCATTGGAGACCATCACATTGTCTGTACCACAATTTAGGGCCATTAGGTTGCTTCTAATTTTTCATCACTATAAACAATGCCGAACATCTTTGTGCCTACATTTTTTTACATTTTTGTAATTATCATCTTAAGGTAAATGTCTTGAAGTGAGATTGCTAGTTACAATATGCAAACATTTTGCAAAAACATTTCTAGAAATGTTTATAGCCCTTTATATTTCTTACAACAGTTTGCAAAAGCATATTTCTCAATACCTGCCCAAATAGGTTTTGTCAGTATGCAACAGAGTGGTCAGGCTAAATTGTGGAAGGCGGGGTCAGGGAGAAAATCCCAAAGTGGAATTGAAGATTAAAAGAAGCTTGATCTCCCTTCGAAGGGAGGGGCCACCTGAGGAGGGATATTGCTTGAGGCAAAAAAGCAGAAGGGAGCTTATATGGAGCATGCAAAGTTCAAGACTTTTCCCTTTTGCTAAACTTAAAAGCCATAAGTGGGACAAAGGCAAATACAGCCAACACTGGCCTTCATTGGTTGGAAAGCTGGATGCTCCCACTGGCTTCTGCAGTGCATGAGATTTTGGGAGAGGACTTTTAAACAAAAGGCAGACAGACGCTCACTCTCTTGATCTCTTGGCTTCCTGGCTGCTTGGACTTTTGGCTTCTTGGGCTCTTGCTTTGTCCTGCACAGGTGGGAGTGGCAGATGCTGAGACTGCTCAGGGCTTTGGCCTTGCACAATTAGAAGCCAGCTCCAGGAGGCAGTTGGGACCCAGAAGGCAGGGTCCCGCACTGGGAGGCATGCCTTGCTGGGCTCCAGCTCTTGGGACACCACAACCCAGGATAGCACAGCACACTGGTTCTAGACTGCGTCTACTCTGTCACTCTGAGAGCAGTACATGGAAACATGAGCTGGGAAGTTTCTTATGGACGGAGCTACCCAGGCAGGGCCATCTGCAGTGATCTGGCAGCACACCCCAGAGCGAGAAAGAGAGAGCGGCTGCCGGGGGATGGAAACTCTGGTACCAGAGAGAAAGAGCCTGGAGCCATAGACAGAGGCCCATTCAAGTAACAGCCTTGGTTTACAGATAAGCAATAATGGTGAACTGCTGCGGTGGATTATTTGGATTTTAATCTTCCTGGGAATGGCTGGTTTTCTATGCTTTGCGGAGAGGTTGACTTGGTTGGCTCAGAGCAGGAAAGTTCCCAGCCCCCTCAGATCGGGAACCCTGTTAATGAAAATCTATTTTCTTCCCCACAAATCTTTGTGTTATGTGTATCCATGGCAACAAGCAGACAAACCCCATGCTGCTCTGTTACAAGTATATTTAATCTTTGCCAATCTTCTAAGAAGAAAAGTTTAATTTTGTCTTATAAATATTACAAGTAAAATACTAAAAAATTTAAAATTTATGTTTTCTCTACCACTCCAGTGTTCAGTTGTATTCCCTAAAATCCCCTATTTTAAATATTGCTGTTTTTATTATCCATAATGACTATTTCTGTAACTTCAGATAATACTGTTTTATGTATGTATGTCTTTATTTACCAGTGTTAGAGATCATATTGACTTCCACTGAATTATGAAGGACATGTGTTTTCATGATCTTTTCTCTGTTTTTCTGCATCTACTCCTGCTATGTCTATTTTATTTCATACTAATCTAGAGGTAAAAGTTAATATTTGTTTGAATTTTCAAAAACATTCACTCACACAAAGCTTTATTAAGCAATGTACATTCCCAAAAGAGATAGGAGATACATTTATATTGAAGCAAAGCAAATGTGGTTACAAAAACATTGCCATTTTTTAATAATGTTAGCTTTTTTTAAAGATTTTATTTATTTATTTTTAGAGAGAGAAGGGAGGGAGAAGGAGAGGGAGAAACATCAATATGCGGTTGCTGGGGGCCGTGCCTGCAACTCAGGCATGTGCCCTGACTGGGAATCGAACCTGCGATGCTTTGGTTCAAAGCCCGTGCTCAATCCACTGAGTTACGCCAGCCAGGGCAAACATTGCCATTTTTAACAGCTCCATTCGCCTTTGGTTAATTAAAGATGCCAACCTACTGTTTATCACTCTCCCTACTAAGATGGAGTTTATTTCTGTCCCTTTGACTCTGGGCTGGCCTGATGACTGCTCAACCAATAGAATACAGTGGAAATTAACTGGTGTCAGTTTCTTCAATGACTGGCAATTTCTACTTCCATTCTCTTAGAATGTTTGTTCTTGGAATATCCCCTCTTGAACTTGGCCACCATGATGTGAGCAGCTCCAGATAACTCGTGCCCACCCAAACTCCCAGGCAACTGCTAGCATCCACTGCCAGCCGTGTCAGGGCACCATCTTGAACATTCTAGTCTAGTTGAGTACCTGGCTGTTTGTATATGGAAATGGGAAATACCATATTTTGGCATGTATAATGTGCACTTTTCCCCCCAAATATTAGAGGAAAAAATGAGGATGCACATTATACATGAGTAGTACTAATTTTACATCTATGCAAATGTTTGTAATTCTTTTATTTATGCTTATGTATTAAAAGTATAACTCTAGAAAGCAAAGATAGCTGCATGCAAAATAATACCCTGGAATACTATAATCTCTTGTTTCTAAATATAAATAAATAAAAAATTGAATTAAAATGAAAGATTTTTTTCTGAAGGTTTGGGACAAAAACGTGGGTGTGCATTATACATGGAGTGCATTATCACAGCAAAATACAGTATATCTTATGAACTTAGGGATTCAGCCAGGGAGATTTCAGTTGAGCTCCAGGATGTCTTTGGACTCAGTCCATATCATGTGCAGCAAAAGAAAAACCCAGGTGAGTCCAAACTTAAGGTGGATTGTTAGAGAGCAACACACACGTGAAACAGCTGCTCACCACTGGGTTTTTCGTTCATCTCATCCAACATCGCCCTCTTCTGCTGGTGCCTTAGCCATTCTTTGCCCACCTCTAGTTCTCCCTGACACCATCATCATTTCTCTTTCAGGGGGCAAACTAGTGAAATTCCTCCTCTGGTCTCATTTGAATATCATTCCCCACCCTGAAGATACTATGTCTGTTGTGCCATGTTCTCAGTGGTCAGGAACTTAACCAAGGCATTCTTCCAAATAAAGTTAGTTTTCTCTCAAAGGAGAGAAATGACGAGTGAAATTTTCTCTGCTGATGAACCATGCAGAAACTATACTCATTCATGTGCATGAATTCACAACCATACATTCACTGCTGAAACAGCTTCTCATTCTGCTGCATTTCTGTCCTCTCCCCTCTCTTTCATTTTTAAATCTTTATCTGAGGATGATGTGTTTATTGATTTGAGAGAGGGAGAGAGATGTGAGAGAGAAACATTGATCAGTAGCTTCCATCCATGCCCCAATGAGGGATTGAACTCGCAACCTTTTGGTGCACAGTACAATGCTACAACCCCCTGTAGCATTGTAGCATGGCCAGGGCCTTCCTCTTTGTCTTCATTTTCTTTATCCCTGCCCACTCATTTATTTGCTCACTAAAAGGAGATAAAAAAAAAAAAACAAAAAACAGCACTAGCTGGTGTGGCTCAGTGGATTGAGTGCCAGCCTGTGAACCTAAAGGTCACTGGCTTGATTCCCAGTCAGGGCACATGTCTAGATTGTGGGCCAGGTCCCCAGTTGGGGGCATGCGAAGTCAGCCAATCAATGTATCTCTCGCACATCAATGTTTCTCTCCATCTCTCCCTCCCTTTCTCTTTCTCTAAAAATAAATAAAATCTTAAAAACAAAACAAACACAAACAAAACCTGTCAGTGATGAGATAACTCTGTTGCTCTTTCAGAGAACAATCACAGTTCCAATTCCAAAAAAAAACTTCATTGAAGAACTGAGAACCCAGAGTTCATAAATAAGTGTTAAGAGACAATGGAAATGAATTCATCGGATAATCAACACATTTGTTAAGCACCTATTTTCTGGAAGGCACTGAGTTAGTCAACAGGGGAAGATGAAAATATATATGACATTGGTTCCCACTTATTTTCTCTCCTGCTGTTCTCAGCACCATGTGTACCTTGAAGTAACTCTCATTCTACCCTATTAATTCAAATATACGTACTGAGTGCCTCCAATGTACCCATCAGGCACCCTAAAAGTCACACATTTAGGAGGATTTCTTCTGCTCTTATCTTCCATCTTTGTATCAGTTTCTTAGAGCTGTTGAAACAATGTACTGTAAACTGGATGACTTGAAAACAATAGATACTTATTCTCTTGTGGTTATGGAGGCCAGAAGTCTGACATCAAGATTTTTTAAATGTGTATTTTATTGATTATGCTATTACAGTTATCCTATTTCTTTCTCCCATTTACTCCCCTCGACCCTGCACCCCCCTCCCACCAGCATTCCTCCTCCTTAGTTCATGACCATAGGTTGTTCATGTAAGTTCTTTGGCTTCTACATTTCCCACACTATTCTTAACCTTCTCCTGCCTATTTTATAACTACCATTTATACTTATTCCCTGTACCTTTTCGCCCATTCTCCCTCCTCCCCCTCCCCACTGATAACCCGCCATGGGATCTCCATTTCTGTGATTCTGTTCCTGTTCTAGTTGTTTTTTTAGTTTTGTTTTTGATTTTTTTTAAGTTCAGTTGTTGATATTGTGAGTTTGTTGTCATTTTACTGTGCATAGTTTCGATCATCTTCTTTTTCTTGGATAACTCCCGTTAACATTTCATATTATAAGTGCTTGGTGATGATGAACTCCTTTAACTTGACCTTATCTGGGAAGCACTTTAGCTGCC